>JAQQZT010000037.1:28419986-28433310 GCA_030068275.1 Clarias platycephalus | reverse complement strand
GGGATAGGCTCCAGGTCCCCCGCGATCCTGAATATAGGATAAAGCGGTATAGAAAATGAATGAATGAATGAATGAATATTTGGATGACAGGGTCAGAATTTGGTGCAAACAACATGAGAACATAGATCCATCCTCCATGTATCACCGTTCTGCTGGTGATGTTGTAATGGTGTGGGGATATTTTCTTGGCACACTTTGGGTGCCATAGTACCAACTGAACATCATTTAAATGCCACAGCCTACCTGAGTATTGGTGCAGACCATGTCCATTAACTGAATTCCTTAAATCATCTCAAACTGGTTTCTTGAACATGACAATGAGTTCACTGTACTCAAATGGCCTGCACAGTCACCAGATCTCAATCAGATAGAGCACTTTGATGCTGTCATGCTAATATTGACCAAAATCTCCAAGGAATGTTTCCAGCACCTTGTTGAATGCATACCATGAAGAATAAAGGCAGTTCTGAAGGCAAAAGTCCAAAGAGTCCAACCCAGTACTAGAAAGGTGTACCTAATGAAGTGGATGGTAAGCGTAGGTATTGTTATTATTGCAAATTATAAAATAATAATAATAATAATAATAATAATTTTCAAATTTGACTGGTTTAGACTGTTTGTAACACTTATTTTATAACTGATTTTGACTGTAGTTCCAACTGTAACAAAATCTTAATTACAACTGCTACATGTGTGATTTTTTTTGTTTATTAATAAACAAAAACAGGTCACCATTGGCAAACCATGGAATACACAGAATAACACACTCCAGCCCATGTTAAATAAAACATTTAATTCGGGCTGTCACGCTGCATCACATGGATTTTAAAAAATATATATATTTTTTTTTTACATGGTCTGAAGTGTGTTATTCCTTAACTAATTGGCTGATTATATTGTTTTATACAGACCTTACAGCACAGCTTTAAACTTCCTCCAACTTTAGTTTCAGTTTTGAGTTTCATTCTTTAACAAGTATGTTTGCCTCCTCTATCAGCTTTCTCTTATAGTCAGCCAGATGCTTGAAATTGAACCTGGCGCATAAATATGTCCCCAGTGAAACAGCTTACAGCAACGTTCACAACAACCTGCATCTCCTGACTCCAGAGGCCTCCAGTGCAGGCTTCCCTAAAGTCAAATCAACCCACACACACAGACACAGACACATATTCGGCTCTGACAGAGGATGACTAATACACTCCAGCGCTATCTCCTTCCCTTTCTCAGTCTCTCTCTCTCTTTCTCCCTTTCTCTTCCTCTCCTCTCATCCTCTCCCCATATCACTCCCCTCTCCCTCAGAAGCATTGAGCGTATTTGACCTTAAACCGTTGCTCTGTCTTTACACTGTCAGCTCTAGTGTGTGTTCTCAGGGCCTGCCAGATCCGTGCCTGCAAAATGCCTGCTGACAGTCCGTCATCCATCAGAGGCGACATTCTCTCTGTACATCTATTAATAATTGAGCAGCGCTGAAGATGGTGAGGTGCAGGGTGAGTTTGTCATGAGGGGATTTTATACCTTCCACTAAGATTCGGGCTAAACGGCACTTTTTCTCCCTGGGAACTGTAACAGAGTGAAAGAACACTGTGATATGCATAGCTCAGGGGTGTGTTTATGTATGCATTTTGCAGTGCTTCAACCCGTGCCTTCTGTAGCAGAGGCAACGTGGATGTGTGAGAGTGTATGGGAGAAATCGAGAAAACGCTTCAGCTAAAAAAAAAAAACTTACCACACCACAAACGTTCTGAACAAAAATCAACGACGCATTCGATATCAATATTAGATTTATTTTTGTAGGTATGATATGATGATATTAGAGAGACATTATGAACATAAGCAATTGACGTTACAGAATCTCTTGGTACAGATTCATCTGCTCATTCGCTCAAGTGCTGCACTACATTTACGCATTTTTTTGTAAAGGTAAGACAACTCATTTGCACATTTACGCCAAATACCTTAAAACACTGATTTTAAAAATGCAATAATAAAACATTAACATTAATCTATCCCAACTCTGTTCAATTTCACTGTGTATGTCTGAATGCATACTTTTTCCATTAAGCGCCAATAAATAAATAAATACTATTATTTCTTTTACATTTGTTATAGTCACTAAACCCCGTTGCCTGAGGCAAATACCACTATGCAATGTTCAACAGGAAGTTACATCAGTTATCATGCTAGATTAATGGGAGAAGAAAAGTGGGTATAAGATTCCTTATTTATTTTTAATTATATTGTGTGAATAAATCATTTTAAAAGTATATAATGGTATTTGCTTTCATTGACATGAATTATTAAAACAAAATATCACTTGAAAATTTTCTTTTTTGAGTGCCTTAATGTTCTCCTGCCATTAGCATAGATCCTCGGCAACCACATTTTACCTATTTGCTCATTATATGAATAAACCTTGTTATTGGTTTAAGAAAAAAAAATGCCCTGTCATGAAACCCTGGTAAGCTAAAAATTGAAGAAAAAATGTATTTGTATGAGAATGGTTCAAACATTCTGTAGAAACATTTCAGTTTTTTTAAGTATCATAAATTGCACCCCTTTAATGGACTCACCCGTGCATATACCATCTATGATGTTACATTTCATCCTTGCTTGTATATATTGTTCTACAAGCACAGACAAAAGCCTCGGGGAAGCTTTAACAGGTAACGATCGGTCTAACCCTAGCTTTCGTTTCTTCTTCCTCTCACACAGCATTCACGTCTAAGGATAGCTTTACTCTCTCTCCCTCTCACTCTCTCCCTCTAATTAAGTAGCTTTTAAGCATTTTCCCCGCAGAGAGCCTGCTGCCAGAACAAAGTAGACATTGTTTTTCCCTCTGAGATGCCAGGCAGCGAGAGGCTCCTAACGTTACCACAGGCCAACAGTGCAGTCCTCGAGGGGCTTCTGACTGAGCCGGTGCTAGGATCGGCCCTATCTGCAGCGCTGGATGTCTGTGTGTGGGGAGATCATTTAATGGGAGAATGATTGCTGTGTTCACTGCTGACTGTTCAGGGATGGGGCAGCTGGTGATGTGGAGTGACTCCTCTGATGGGTGAGGACAATGGAGGAAACTGGAGAGGAAGAGACCCAGCTTCCCACCGGGGTCCGGGCCAACCACTAATGACCCGAAGTGAGCTCTTCCCTGAGAGCATAGTGCATATGCAAGATTAGCCATGTTTACATACCGACGAGGTCTAATTGGGATTGAACAAGCTTATTATTTCAAGTGCTATAATTAAAAAAAATACTGCATAATTGTGCGACAATTAGGAATGTGTGTATGTTGTTTAGGTTGTGAAATCCAAAAATATATAATTTACACTCATCAGTAGTGTACTACAGGCAATGGTAGGTGTGATATAAAAGCTGAAAGTACTTAAACACTACAAGCAAAACTTCAGTTCTAACTGTACACGATAAGACTTTGCAAAAGCGTTAGCAATGATCAATTGAAAAATGAGTTTAAAGGCAAGACTATTGAATAGAAACTAGAAACCCAAGTGGAAAAATATCACATGAAAACAACTTCCTGCTGATGAGGCTGACCCCACATGCACAGACTAAAGATAACGGAGATGGCTGTAGATGAAACCATTTAGAAACCAGAAATATGGATGTTGTTCCTTAAAACTGCCATTGCTACGAAGGGTTTTGCATTCCAGGAGTTGATAACTTTTCCTAAATAGCATGCAGTTATAGAAGGAAAATTATTTGCAGTTCCACTAGTTGTTGTCACCCAGGTGTGGATAGGTTCCTTTTTAAGTATGTTTCCTCTCAAAGTTTCTTCTTTATGTCTCATTGAGTTCTTTCCTTGGCACCATCACCTCTAGCTTTCTCATTAGGGATATGTTTATACGTTTAAAATTTATATCCTGAGCTCCCCAGTGGCATAACAGTAACATGTTTGCCTTATCATCCGGAAGGCGAAATTTCCAATCCATGGTGATGCTGCAGAAATCTGTAACTGGGAGTATAAAGAGCAGATTGGCCATGCTCTGTCAGGGTAAGGGATGTCATACCTGCACTCTCACATCAATCACTACCAGCCAACGATGAGCATCTCATGCAAGTGGAAGGGGTGGATAGCGCTTTCCTCGGGGTGTGTTACGCCGTCACTGGAGAGTGCAGGTGAAGAGATATCCACCTCAATTCTTATTAGATTTTTATAGTCTTAGACTGTGAAATGACAGTATTTCATCATATTTAGATGCAACATTTTTATTTATTATTTAATATCTTTAAATGTATTTTGGCAGCACATGGACGGAGCTTAGAAATGCAGTCTGAATGCCGAGAGATGAATATCTACTCTCCAGTAGAAACCAGTGCACTATAAACACCTGCTGCAGGAACAGACATGTACATAGCTTCAAGTGTGGATCAGTCACGCTGTATTTATGTTCTAATACAGACAGTGATGCCCGAGATAAAAGGGGGGGGAAATGCTCATTTCTCATTCTCACTCATTCTCCATACTGCTTATCCTTTACAAGGGAGGACTTGAAGGCCTGACAGTGTCCCTCACAGGGCACACAAACATACAGACAATACCCAGAGGAAACCCAGGGAAAACATGCACACTCCATGCACACAGACAGAAGGAGAGAAGTAAACCCTCTGACCCTCGAGTTGTGAGGTGATTGTGCTACCCACTATGCCACCATGCCACCTAAACAATAGTTGATTGTAAGTCATATTATAAAAGACTTAAGTGTGATTTACAGAAGATGCTATTTAGCTGTAAAATAAAATAAAAAACAGTATTTGACTAATTATTTATGTATTTTCCTGTAAATTTCTGTTGTTTGCCCTTTTTTCTGTTAAATTAAAGCAAATTACTTGAAGAGTTACATCTGACTGTAAAATAACAGTTACGAATTGTAGCGAATTATATGCATTTATGATTTACAGTACCAGTCAAAAGTTTGGCCCGAAGTTTGGATTTATTTTCTATGTTCTACAACAATACTGGATTTTATTTTTATTTTTTAACACATATGGGATTACGTAATTACAACAATAGTCGGTTGTTATTTTAGAACATGGAGGTCAGCTGTTCAAGAGCACCATGATGGACCTGGCTCTTTTGTAGACCAGCCCAGGGAAGAAAGACCAAAACTTACCTCTGGTGCAGTTTATATGTCTATAATTTCCATTAGACAGGAACAAACTGTAGAAAAGTATGAAAAACAAAACATTCAGACTGCCTTAAAGACAATCAGACTTCCCACTCTCTGCATATCGAAACATCACACTACATCTGTCAGCTACATTTCCAGCAACCCCAGCCACCCACATCATTGTCACTTCACAGAACTGCCATCAGGTCGCAGGTACAGGACTATCACAACCACCACAAGTTACACTAAAAACTGTGTTACATTCACAATACGAAACCTAAATACCCAGAAGACTAACCTCACTCTGCATACCAGCACCACGCATTAGCGCTTTAACTGTCTGTCCTCTTCAGGTATTCTTTCTATTGTTCACATTGGGCCATATACAAAGTTGGGAAATAAACTCGTATAAGTACTTACATGGCAAGAGTATTTAGAGTCTGATTACACAGATAATTATGTTGAATTTCTTGGCTGCGATATTACCACTACCTTCTAATAGGAGTCTAGTACTAAGCCAGTGTTGCTGCACTAAACCAACAATGCTGGCTGTAATTACATACATCATTATTTACCAGCTTTTAAAACAGTACTTTCTAATGTTTCACATTTTATTTTTTTAAATATTTGAGCACCAGCTTAATCAAGCCATGTGATACTAAATTGAGGTTATCAAGTCACATGCACACAGTTTGTAAGCTACACTATATGGCCAAAAGTTAGTGGACATCACACCCATACAGTATGTGCTTGATTATCCCATTTAGTTTCTGCTTTGTTGTTTTAATGACCCCTTCCTTGTGGGAAGACTTTCCACCAATTTTAAGTATTGAATGTGGTTGTGAAGATTTGTCGATTTTGCCGTAAGAGCATTAGTGAGATTAGTGAGGTCAGGCACTGATTTGGGGTGAGGAGATTTCATGCACAGCTTACCAGTTTATCCCAAAGTTCAATCAAGTTCTTTCACTCCAAAATTACCAAGCCAAATGTCTTTACGAGAGTCATGCTGGAACATGTTTGGGCCTCTTACCTCTAGTAAAGGAAAGAGCAATGCTAAAACATATAAAGACACTCAAGTGGCAACAGTGTGGGGGGGGACCACAAATAGGTGCGACAGTCAGGTGTCCAAAAAATCTTCTAATGAGTTTTAGAATAGCTTTAGAGGTTTTGGATACATTGATGTCTGAGGCGTGCAGACCAGTGTGTGTGATTCCAGTGTTAATGTCAACTCTGAATATGACTCTGACATTGTATTAAATATTATTTTCGGCGTTGTCTTGGTTTCTTATTGTAGCATTGGATTAAATTGTGTTTTAGAACTTTTTTTCTGAATAGGATTAAAATTTTAAAATATTTATTTTAAGTCAGAAATTACATTCTGGAAGCAGCTTTTTTTCAGGAATGAGCAGCTCTATGAATGCAATTATAGGTCAGGTAATCCGATGTACTGTATTTAACTGTTGACTGGTATGATTTTTTTATTTGTTTTCAGAACTTTGCAAAATGTGATGATTTAAAATAGGATAATTGTGTGAATAGAACTATGAAAAAGTAAATTGTTAGTATCAGTGAAAAAAAAGCACTGCATTTGCTCTTGCTTCTCAATGTTTTACAGTATGCAAAGAAATTACCTGATTGATTAAATAAATTAAGACATATCTTTTTAATTATTTTTTTTCCTTTTATATTTATCATGTGTTTATAAATAAATAAATAAATAATCCAGGTCACAATCCTGATTGGCATTATGACCACTACCAGGTCAAGTGAATAACATTTATTATTTCGTACAATAGCGAGAAACTGGGTGGGATATACTAGACCATAAGTTAAAATTCTGTCCCTAAAGTTGATGGGTTAGGAGCAGAAAAAATGGGCAAGCATAAGAATTTGAGGGACAAAGGCCAAATTTTTCCTGGCTAGATTACTGGGACAGATCAACTCCAAAACTGCAGCTCTTGTGGGATGTCCCTGGTCTGCAGTGTCAGGATCTACCTAAAGTGTTCCGAGGAATAAAAAACCCAGTAAACCAGCAACAGGATCATGGGTGGTCAAGGCTCAATGCATATGGGGAGTGAAGGCTGGCCCATGTAAGCCCATGTGATACAACGGAAAAGCTAAAGTAGCTCAAATTGCAATCAGTTAACAATAAGTTAATGGTGGTTTTGATAGAAAGCTGTCAGAAGAAACAGTCATAACAGTTTGTTGTGTATGGGGATGCATAGCTGCAGACCGGTCCCAGTGCCCATGATGACCCATGTCCAATGCCAAAAGTGCCTAAAGAATGTGAGCATCAGAACTGGACCATGGAGCAATGGAAGAAGGTGACCTGCTCTGATAAATCACATGGGGAATCACTGGGAAATAGATGATAGGATGCACTATGGGAAAAAGGCAAGCCGGCAGAGGCAGTGTGATGCTCTGGGCAATGTTCTGCTGGGAAAGCTTAAAATGGTATTCTCTGATGGCTGTGGCCTCTTTCAGCAGAATAATGCACCCTGACACAGTGAAGAAAATGGTTCAAGAAGCGTTCAAGAAACAGATCAACAAGTCCAAATTTTTCACATCTCATTCCAAACAAGCACCTGTGGGATGTGATGGAAAACAAGCCTGATCCATGTAGAGTCCCAGATATCATAATATTAGATGGGTGGTCATAATGTTATGGCTGATCAGTGTAAATACTGTAGAATATCAGTGTTGGAAAGGAAAAAAAATGTCTTTCTATCTCTAGTTAACATTGATGCATAAATAAAAAATATAAATATTGAGTATAAATGAGTTTTAAATTTGACAACCACAAAAAACATATTATTTATTTTTTTTATTCTGAAGCTGTGAATGGAATCTTTTCTCAATCTGTCCATGGCATATGAAAAGCGCTACCCTTCTATATAGTGTTCTAATAGAACTTAAATGACATAATAAAAACAAATGACAGCTATGCCGTCTAAATAGTTAATTAATGTTTTACATTTCATTAGCATGAGACAAATAATAAACATTTAAATATACTATCCTTAATCAGTATGGTAGTCAGTTATTTAGATAACTTCGAATGTTACCTTGTGCCCATTTGAGATACTTGAAAAAGGAGTCAGAAGAATCCACAGCCCAGAGACCATGTGGGTGTAATCCGTTGCCCAGGTAACTGTCAATCGCTTTGGCACGCTAACCAGTCAGCGCATTCATAATGATTTCTGCAAACTACTGTAGGAACACGACAATGCTGTGGCATTAATATTTTATAGTACACTTACAAAATAAAATTGGTGTGCTGTGTTTTAGTAAGGGAGTGGGAAGGCACACAGGGGAAAGTTCTCCACAATACAATATGTTTTACAGAGATGTATAGTTAATGCAATTCAAAATTTCAAAGCAGTAAAGCCGGCAGCTTAACACCCAGTCCCTGCTCAAACAAACTTGATACACACATAATCATACGCATAATCTGCACTTCCGAGAATCATGGGACTGTAAAACTTACAACACATTGTCATGAAAAGTGACACCATGGATACTCAGCTGATGAAAGGCAGCAATGGAGGCACAATAGTCGAGACGATTGCTAAAGTGTACACAATGATGGCTATAATAGTGATGTTCCTTGTCAGTTGTGTTGTAGCGTACAGTGCTGATGTCAGCAATATAACCCGCACGCTTGCCTCTTCCAATATTTTAAACAGGAGCTTATGCAATAGCCTTTTGTTTCTTAAGGGTATACAAGGCATTCAGCATGGACATTAAAGCAGGAAGAGTAATTAAGACAATTATAATTAAAAAGGCAGTTATAGTGTGCTAAAAGCACACCCAGAAAAATATTAATAAATAATTCTCAGGTACTGTATATTCAACCTACTGACAATAGGAGGGAAAAAGATAGTAAACTGTAATCTTGTGAAGTTGTATAGAGAACTCAATTTTTGCCCGCGTCTATTTCAAAGACTATTCTAGAACGCAGGAATTGTGGTGAGTTCTTCTTATTTTTATTTTTTTTTTACACTTTTAAGATCCATCCCACATATACACTTAACAGGAAAACATAATTATATATACTGTATATAGCATTATGATCACCTGTCTAATAGTGAGTAGATCCCCCATTTGTCGCCATATCGGTGATGCACTGTATGTTGTGACCGCTTTCTATCACAGCCAGCATTAATCTTTTCATCGATTTGATCTACATCACCTCTTTTATCGGGTCAGTCTACATTGGCCAGGCTTTACTCCCCATGTGCATCACCTATTATCTTGTTGCCAGTTTACCAGTTTTCCTTCCTTGGATCACTTATGGTACATGTATATGTTGCCCTCTGCATCCTGGGAACATCCCACAAGAGCTGAAGTTTTAGAGTTGCTCTGACCCAGTCCTCTAGCCATCATAACTTGGCCTTTATCAAAGTCACTTAAATCCTTATGGTTGCCCATTATTTTTGCTTCTAAAACATCAAGTGCTGCCTAATATACCCCACCTACCTCCAGCTGCTATTGTAACAAGATATTAAAAAGGTAGATACTGTGAAAAGTGGCAAATATTGATGGCTAGACAACTGGGTTAGAGCAACTCCAAAACTTCAGGTCTTGTGGGATGTTCCTGGTCTACAGTGGTCAGGACATAACAATAGTGATCCAAGGAAGGAAAACCGGTGAACTGCCAACAGGGTCATTTGTGGCCAATGCTGGCCTGTGTAGTCCAATCCAATAGAGGAGCTAGCTCAAATTGAGGTAAATGTTAATGCTGAACACACGGGTCATTGCTGTTATGGTGGGTGGGAGGGTGGGGGGTGATCAGTGTATGTCTTGGTCCAATTTAAATGATCAGAATATCTTCATTGCATCTTTACATGGATTTGACAAAGCACTGAACCTTCTAAAAGATATCTTTAATTATACAACAGTTAGTTCTGAATCTGATTGGATGAGAGGCATTCAAAAGTGCTGTTAATGCACAGTAACAGCACTGGGATGTTGAACTATATCACTCGGTGTCACAAGTGTTCTAATAACGGTTAATTACACTATCTGTCAGTCACAGCATGGGTGAAAGTAGGTCGGTACTGAGGAGAGAACAACTGTCTGCCAAAACTCACATTCAAATCTAGTCACAGAAGCACTGTCACAAGAAAACGCATCTGATAGCATGTTGCCACCTTAAACAAACACTTTGTCTCCTTAATAATTGCTTCTAAGTCGTTTTCAAATCTCCTTGTTTTTTATGGCCACAAAGCTAATTAGCTTTTAACACAAGGATAAATTCCAAATTGTTCTTCAACCCCTAATCACCCTAGGACTAGCTTTCCATTTAGCTATTTTGTTTTCACCCTGGAACCCAGAAGTTAACAGAAAATATAAAAAGATTTACAGGACTGTCCAGCACCTCCATGTTTTATTATCCTCACCTTTTGGCTGCACTCACTACTTTCACTTCAGATGATAAATCACCCATAAATGTCGGTCGCTAACTCTCGGTCACTACCTCTGTCAGGCGCAGTTAGTTTGTTCTGTCAGTCACGGAAGGATATGTGTTGATGGAGCAAAATAACTGGTTAAATAAACCAAGAAATACTAATCTGTTAATAATAGCAGCTTCATAATTTGTGGAGCTGTTGTATAAACGCAAAATCACACTCATTGTCATGGTGCCTCCTATAGCTGTACTGGTATTGGTATATCATTGTGCTGTTATAGTACTCCCTCTCATGTGATATTGCTTAAATTTCTGGGGGTGGAGAGCAATGTCTAAAGATGTCATGCCAAACTCTCCAGTAGGAGAGATTTTCGGTTAAGAGCTAGTGAGTCAAATTGGGTTGGGACCTGGTGAGTCATCTTCATATTCCACTGTGTGCTAAGTGAATATTCCTTCTAACGCTACCATAGTGGGTGTAGAGGAACAGAACTGCCAACAATGTTTGCTGACAGCTTCGTGCCTTTGCTCACTCATTGCAGGTTACTCACCCTCCATAGCTTAGAGCAGAGATTCTCAAATACAGATCATTAGAAGGCTCGTGTGTTGGTGCTTAAAACTCTTTAGGCAAGACCTGGAGTCCCTGGACTGGAGTAGACAATCATTACATTCAAATAATAGTTTGATTATATGATTGCTATTCTTGCTTTATATGTTTTCTAATCAGTTTAACATACATTGGAAAATTGTTTGATCATACAGTATAGCAGACACAGTATGAAAGATATGTAAGCCAAATATCTATTTTGGTACCATATGAACAATTTGACAGCAAAACATGATAAATGCTATTTTAATTGAAAGTGTAATTAATTATTATTATTATTATTTTAAATATTTAATGGTGTTGTCATAACCTAGCCCTTCTTTTACTGTAACCATTCTTTTACTAGCCCACAGTTAGGATATAAATTAGCAGAATGATTCAACAAGAAATTGATACTTTTAATTATTAACATAATTAGTGAATGTTTTATTACTTTTTATGACACGTATGTGTATGTACAGTATATCTCATCTGTTTGCACAGTTCATATCAGTATCTGTATTTCAACATCTGTATCTGTGCCTGTTTTTGATTATTTTTTTAAATATCCATATATGGATGTGTACCCCGACTTAAACCTCAGAACGAGTTACAGTACTTGTTATTTGTTTATTTATTGTTACTATTATTATTATTATATTTGTTTATTTGTTATTCTAACATATATAACAACAGTTGTAGACCTGGCTGTAGCAATCTGACACATCTAGCCTGATGTTCACATTGATTGCCATCAAGTGTCTGCAGCTGACTATTGCCCAGTGTAGTGTTTCCCACACCGTTGTTACTAATCAGTCCTCATCAGCAAACCCTTAAACCTATTGACTATATGGAATTAGCTATTGAGTTGGGAAGTGAGAAGTAGTTATGTGATTGGATGCTCAGCTTAGCAAATCAAAGCATAGCAAACAAACAGCAAAATAAACACATCCATTGCTCAACTTTTTATTTTTATTTTTTTTTATTTCTCATCAGATGTATTCACGTACATAGTGAGATAAACCTACTACTACTCACCAGTTTTTGGCTACCGCAGTAAATAGTATGTCAAATAGGTTGCCATGAACCTGCATGTATTTAAAAAGATACATGGGTAAGGATAAGAGCAAGGGGTCTAATATAACATGTATAACATGAATAACATATCTTATAGTCTAATGCAGTATTTAGTACAGTAGTTACAACCTTTTAAATATTTGTTTTCAAATTAATCTATAATATGTACTGGTAGAAGCACTTTTTTCTAAAAAAATAAATAAATAAATAAATAAATAAATAAAAAATACACTGTCTGGCCAAAACAAATAAAAAATTCACCATTTAAGAAGGGTCAAATTATTGGCCTGCTTCAAGAAACGAAAACAACTAGGGAGATATAAAATTACTAGATTTGGAATATGAACTTATATAACAAATTATTAAGACCTGAAAGGATAATGCTGAACCATTACTTGTATGACAGAAATGTTGTACAATTCAGAAATACAGTTTGGAGATGACTCAAAAGCTTTTGTAAAGTTGCATTGTAAAAGCTGTGTGGCCATAAGAAAACTTGTTAGTGAGACTAATCAGAAAAATGGCTTGAGTTTGCTAGGGAGCAAAAAGATTGGACTTGTGAGCAATGGAAAAAGGTCATGAGGGTTGATGAGTTCGAACTGAATCTATTCCAGAGCAATGGGTGTGCCAGGGTATGAAGGGAATACACCCAATAAAACTAAGTCAGCGGATGACCTGATTGTATTGAATGAACAGGTTGTCCCATCAATGGACATTTTTTCTTCCCTTATGGCAAGGGTAGATTTACTGCAGGACAAAAGTTGTGAAAGAGTGGTTCTTGGAAGAATGAGTAATACTTTTTCCACATAAATTGGCCACCACATTGTATGTCATAATCCAAGCTATAGGCAGGTGAATGAAATCTAAGAATGCTATACCACAGTTGAAATTTTTAACCTGATTAATGAGGAGGTCTTGATTAGTTTTCTATAATAGCAGCAAAGCAAGTGCTGGCTGTCATTTAATTCACAGGATTTTATTAGTGCACTTTTTCGAACACATTAACAGTGAATGTATCATATAATCCACAGGGGCTTGCATGGAAGGCATGCCACGCCCCATATGGAAATGTTTATCTAAAAACACATGTGATTCTTATATGTTCCAACAGAATATTGTAAGGGACATATATGT
>JAQQZT010000037.1:28402473-28418233 GCA_030068275.1 Clarias platycephalus | reverse complement strand
AAACATACAATGTCATTCTGACCTGATTAAGTAAGAAAGATATATGATTGCTTTATATGAATCATGCAGGTTTTTTTTCATATGGGGCCCTAAGGAGAATAATATACAGTACATATACAGTACTTGTATAAGGGGTCTACACTGTCCTTGCTTTGTAACAGTCAGTGATTTTTGCATTATGGCAGGACTTTCTATGTAACATAAGCTGTATATTTTTAATTACCATTCATGGATGTTCCACAGCAACAAATGTGACTATAAAATATTTTTTAAAATGATGTGCTGTCCATTAATACATTATTAAATTCAATTAAGAAATTGCTGTACAACTGGATCACATTACTTCTTAATGTATATTGCTGTCCATATCATGTTGATAATTTTTTTTGGAGATAATAAAAGCACAGGATACTGTTTCATTTATCATATAAATAGTTTATTACATTGCTAATACCTATGTCAATACTCAGTGAAGCAGTACTTTGTGATGTGGTTGTGTTTTAATGTTAGCTATGATTCTGACAGATATTTTCTTAGGTCATAAAAATAACCGAAATGTTAACAGCAGCTGTAATAGGACATTGATGGTATACAAGATATGCTAGCATCTCTGCAGGTTCTTATGCAGCAGAAGGGGAACTTTGAAGTGGTGCTCTGATCTTCTCTTCCTGCTCTCCAGACACGTTGTTCTGGCTAAGCAGGAGAGGGAAACACAAACCATCTCAGTCAGTGCACCCTTTAAAATAATCATCACAAGGAAGAGAGAGAGAGAGAGAGAGAGAGAGCGGCAGTGGAGAGAGGGTGATGGAGAACAGAAGGCTCAGAACACACGGTGAGAGTGTGTAAATTTTTCATCCTGGCTCTAGGATCAGGATGGCAGAGGATTGCAGGGCAGGATTAGCAGCTCTAAGCCCTAACAAGGGCTATGGAGATACTGCAGGAGAGGCACGGATCAAAAGGAGCTGGATTCCATGCCATGCCGAACCCTCACAACAGCTAATTATGCAGGCCTGGGATCTCCTCCAAAAAAAAAAGTCTTTCTTTTACAGAGATGAGAACAATGTGCACTGCAGCTTTCCCAGTGTTATCCTCACTATCAGGTCAAAATTCACAAGATTTCACATGAACAGTGTGCATTATTGGCCTGAGATTATAAGTAAACTGGATGAGTGATAGCTCTTGTTTAAAGATATGTTTAAATTGCACTCATACACCTACAGGATATACTATACTCATTGTATCTATCCAAGCACAAGGTACAATAAGATATAATTGAGAAAAAACAAAAGCGCCACACCTGCAATCATGTTGCAACCAAAACACACCTTCACCTTGTGGCTCTTCAGCATGGCCATCTTGTCAGCTGCCGACTCCAAATCGAACACTTAAGTCATGCAATGACAAGACCATCACTATGCTCGTGCTGTGCTTTCCTTTCACGCAGCCGCACAGCTGCCGGCTGTTGACGTTGATGTTCTTCTTCAAGCGGCTTCAGCTGGAGACGGAGAAGCACTTGAAATGCTATTATGCCTGTAGTGGGCGCCGCTGTAGGCTTCGTTGGAGGGGGGCCCGCTTGGGAGACAGATTGCTTGTCACTACACGACTTTGCATCTTCGCCTGATGACGGTAATAACAGCCATTCCTCCGAGTGGTGGCAAACAGAGAGGGGAGGCGAGAGAAAAGAGAGAAAAGCGAAAGGAGACGGGGATCTCTTAAGTACAAGTATTTGTTGTCACTTGCGGCAATCAAAACAGAGATTTGGACTTGAGCGAGTGTAGAAGATGAACGCGTTCAACATAGATTTGGAGCTTCAGGATGACTCCTCTGATTGTTTTCTGACTGTGTTCTTAGATTTAAGGGCTGCATATGTAAGGAAGGGGTAAATTAAAGGCTTCAGGGAGGAGAGTAATCAGGGGACAGCAGAGTATGAATAGTGATGTTTAAGAATTAATCAATACTGTATGTCGTCTGTGATTGCTGCCGCTACAAATTTACTCCTAGTTCCACTTACATAGGAAACAGGTAGATTTGAAGCACAGATTAGGGTTAACTAATCATCCATAATGAAAGCTTTTCTGCCTGGCCAGCTCTTCCTAATCACAAAAAGTGGTGACAGCACTTGGCATTTAAAATGTCCAGTAGGATCTATACATCGGTTCATTGCATTTGACATACCAGTAGGCATCAATTGGTGGATGTGGTCTGGGAACAGACTTAGGGTGTAACAAGAAACAGCAGTGTGAAAATGTGTATTATTTATAATCATGAACTTATGGTTAGGAATGAAAAAGTAAATGTTGTCACCCATATCTGGACCAACAAATTCTGAGATATAGTACAACACCAAATCTATGCTGAACGCGTTCATCTTCTACACTCGCTCAAGTCCAAATCTACTTTTGTAAAACAAGCATATTCTCTGAGAAAAGCAAGTTTTCAAGCATTTGCTTTACGCTGATGATGCACCACTACACACAAACCAAAGGACGTAAAATTGACCAGACTCTCTGGCTAGGTTTCATGGCATACAATCTCTCCCCTATCAAACATCTCATCACTATCCAACTCACATACTGTATGCAGAAGAGTGCAGATTTGTGTCTCCTATGCTGCCCTGTGATTCCAAGACTCCCCTTTTGGTAGATGTCCATGTGATAGGGATGCCCAGCTAATGTTCTGCTAAAATGTTACATAACAAATTTTCTTTCAATGTTCTTAAAACCTCTGCTAACCAAAAAGAACTTTACGGGAACAAAGAAAAAAAAAATATTAGAAAAAAATAAAATAAATTAAAACCAATTGACTTTTACATAATAATAATAATAATAATAATAATAATAATAATAATAATAATAATAATAATTCTTTCCATTTAATAACCTGTTTAAAACATTCAAGTATTAGAAAAATGTTATCATGACATGAATGAATTCATACAGATAATTAAAGGATGCATGTTATTATTTTCAGCAAACATGAATATGAAAAAAAAAATACTAGTAAAAGAATAATTACAACAAAAAAAACAGATATAGGCTTCACATTTTACTTTTCTGTAATTCCATATGTGCAAAACAAACCTAAAAAATAAGATCCAACTGTTTAAGATAAGGCAATGCCTTTCACTGCATTTATAACCACATTTTGTATTCTGCATACTGTATATCTTTAAATTCACTTCATATTTTTCAATACACATAACTATACATATTTTCAGCTTTTGATTCTCAGATGTAAGGAAAATGTAATTATTAAAACAAATGATAAAATAAAGTATATTACAAAGGCACAATTTAACTATATGCTTCATATTTTACTGTACAGACAATAAAGTCTAAAGTTGAGTTCAAAAGCTTGGGCACCCCTGGCCAAGTTGCACATTCAGCTTATTGTTGAATGGAAAGTAAAAAAACACTGTCTACAAAAAACACACAAACGGGTGAGTCAAAAATTATTTGCATCCTCATTGTTTAATGTATTTGAATGAATTTTGAGAAAGAAAAATACATGATTTTTTGACACACTGTCCTTGCTTTTTAATACATTTTGTTCATCTGCTAACAAGCTTTCATATTCCCTCGTTAAACTGAGCTTATGCTGTTTTTTGCTGAGCTGTGAGCCATGACTACACTGTTGTCTTCACTTTTTCATCAGAAGTGAATCTTCATCCTCATAGGGCTGCTTTCGGGGGACCAAACAGCTGAAAGTCAGAAGGAGTAAGATCATGACTATAGGGAGGAGGCTTTAATGCCTCAAAATGTATTTTTGAGAGTGTCTACAGTGTGGGCAGAAGTTTGCGGACGCTTGTCATGAGCTGTGGACGTGGACGGCCATCTGGCTCCTTCTTGGAAGCTAACACTTGTGTGACCTTCCTTGAACTTCTCTATCCATTCCTACTTCTTTATCAAAAAACTGTTTCTCCATACTACGCACAAACACAATGCTGCTCTTTTTTCATCTTTTGTGATTGTGGCTCAAGAGTCAACAGTGTTTTCTTTCAAAATGCCTTTGGTTGATGTAGATACCAGATAGATACCAGATCACATAAATCAGAAGTTCACTTCTGTGACATTGTTTCAGGTAAAGCTTGCTTCTGATGAGTCGTGGCAGATCATGTTTGTGGAAGCAATGCTGCAGAGTACAAATGTTCAATTCCATTCCTTTGTTAGCTAATATAGTCATACGTGGGTTTGTCTTTCTGCCTTGTCCTTATGGCTAACATACAGTCCTTCCAGATTATGCCTTGATAACCATATTTCTCTTTAATTGACATTTCTTAATGACATTTCAGACAGTGGAAATTGTAAGCCGGAAAGACTTTTATACCTTTTTACAGCCTTCCTCTGCTTTGTAGGCATCAATTAGCTTCATTTTCTGATCCAGGCAGCTGCTTACAGGAGCCCATTGTGGTTGAATGTTAGCACAATGATTGAAGAGTTAGAGGATTTATTACACTTTCAAAATTGCTATTTCTAATAACAATTCATGATCTGCCTAACATGTGCTAATGAGGCCTCACAAGTTACACACCTAACTTACACAAAAGTTTGCAATTTGTTTTTTTTTTGTTTTTTATCCACTGAGTAATTGTTACCATTTGTAAAAATATTTGTAATGATTTACAATAAATGCTGTAGCATTTGTGTTTACTTCTTTCACTTTGAAATGAATAAAATATGTAATTTGTCCCTTCCCCCAAACTTTTTTGGATTAGATTAGGATCAACCTTTCTGTAACTGAGAAAAGTACCTACTGTATACAAAGGCAATAATTTTTGGACAAAATGTCTTGTACATCTTAGTGATCACCTTAGTGATTTGAATACAGTGGTACATCAGCATAAGAACTGAATCCATTCTGGAGGCAAATTCTTAAGGCGAAATTTCATATTGTGGACGTATTTTCCCTTAGTAAAAAATGTAAATGTAGAAAATCCTTTCCAGCAATTCAAAAATATTACAAATATTACCAATTTCCAACACTATAATCATATTTTTGCATGTAAAAATAATCAAAACGTTTAGAAAAGACATGTAAATAAAGTAAAATATTTAATAAATTGACTTTAAACTTCACTTAACCGTAATTTATATTTCCTCTTGGCACCGGCTGCTTTAAAAACAAAACTGAAAGTGGCACTGTCTTCTTCTTGCTACGATCCTTGCTAACATTCTTGGGACCCGTGGAGCTAAGTCTTCACTAAATCTTGCACAAAATGGCAAAATAAAAATACTCAAACACAAAAGAATATGTGTGTAACACAGATGGACTCCACACAAAGGTAAATGTCACGTTGAGCACAGTTTATTGAGTTTATAGGAAGTCAAGGCAGGATAAAACTCGGTAGCTTAATTAGCCGCCCGGGCTAGGATGGCGGTTACGGAGATATCGAACATGAAACCAGACCCAAGGATAACTTCACCTCTCCTTTGTGTCTGAGGTAGCACGGGGTGACCTGGAGTTTGGACCGAGGGCCTATGATGACCGGATTACACACACACACCACACCAACAGGGAGCTCGGCGCTCAGGGACGGTAACTGGAACACTTCTGAAAACAAAGGTATCAGGTAAGTAATGCAGGTAAGTATCAATCTTCTTAACTAGAAAGACCGACGTTGAGTCCACACTCAGAGATACGAACTCGGACGTCGATTGAGGCGTGGTGTGTGGCTTTTATGTGCAAGTGCTGATTACCGACAGGTGGTGGTGATTAATACTCGGGTGATGAGTTCGGAGCCTGGTCTGACTGTGACAATGTGAACTCACTTCGCTTGGCTTTCGACTGACTCAAACAAATTTGAACTTTGAACGGCTCCTGGACGTACGTACTTTGAACTTCCAAAATGATGAAGCACTGACATGGTGCATAAGTCAATGAAATCTCTGTGCTGGGCCCAACCATGGATAAAGTAGGGAAGGTTTGATCAGGATGGACAACTGGTGTAAAAACCTGTGCCAAATAAAATATACAAATTGGATAATCCACTTTTGCAATGCCTAGTGTAAGCAGCCTAAAGAAGATCATTTAGTTATTTGGTAGCATTTTTGTGGCGTATGTGACTTTGAACTGGGTTTATACTGTAGCTATACTATAACTGTAATATCCTGTTTAATCAGGCTGTGAGGTCAAAAACTGATTTTATGCTTCAAGATGTGTTTCATATAAAAAGATGGTGCTTATACACAATGAATCCAAGCATGAATTCAAACTTGGTTTGGCCTTGAGCATGGTACAGCGTCCAGTTCAAATCAAATATAAATATAAACGTTTACCCTAACACAAGCAATGGAATGCTGTTCAGAAAGTGACATCATCAACGCCTTCTGTCTCCTCCAATATCTGCATACAGTATGAGAGAAATCCGCAGTGATCTCATCCTCTGAATTGCACAGTCATAACTGTTGGGTCATTCTTAAGATGACCTGTCATAACACCAAAATAACAATAATATTAGGCATAGTTGGTTAATGTTATTAGGTTAGTTATTATGCATAGTTAGTTAGGCAAGAGTGAGAGTATTCCTCTTCTTCTTTGTGTATAGTAGTGGTTTGCATACTAGGTGCATGCCTGCTGTAAATATGAAAGTGTACTCAGGTACAGAACAATATTATTAATGCGAAAACTGACCAATGGTGGAGAGGGGATGGGAAGTAATTGTACTCAGGCACAGAACAAAGCGATCATGCCTAGTGTGAAAAGTACCCAAAAGGTGGCAACTTGCAATGATCTAAATCATTTCATCCAGAAATGGGAGAACATTGGACAAATGGACAAATGGTCTGTACTTTGGAGAATTTGTGGAAAGCATCCAATGTAAGCATATTAAATGTGTGATTATTGTAAATAAAACTTATGAAGAGATATTTGATGGTGATTGCAGTATATAAACTGCAGTTCTAATATCATTTTTTAGTAGGTTTCAGCATGTATGTGTAAATGCAAGTTGCACCACAAAGTTGAAAAATTTAAATATTTAAAGTTGTAAATTTCTGAAATGATGTAGTGCTACATGTTGGTCTGTTGAAGTTTTCAGCTCTTTCCAGCAGACCTTGCTGATGTTTAAACATTTTGTTTTACTTGTGTGTGTGTGTGTGTGTGTGTACATGTGTGTTGGTGGATATGAGTCTCGTCAAGCCGGCCCGACAGCCACCAGACGTTTCTCTGTGCATGTCCCTCAGAGTCACCTTTGTAGGTCTAAAATAATTACCAATGGCATGAGTGGTAGAACACCTAAAGTGTGTGGACATGTCCTTGAGATGTCTTTATTACGGGCATCATCATATGCACACACACACACACACACACACACACACACACACACACACACACACACACACACACACACACACACACACAGACATAGACACACACACACACAGACATAGACACACACACACACAGACAGACACACACACACACACACACCCACACACACACACACACACTCATCAGGTCATCAGAGAAGTCAGCACTGCTTGAGGGGATGACTTCTGTCCTCCTCTCTCCTCCTCTCCTGTCGTACTTCCCCGCTTCCATCTCCTCTCCCCTTTATCTGTCTCTTCTTAAGGTGTTCTCCTTAAGGGGTGAGACTGACGGAGAAGTGGATAGAAGGAGGGGGAGAGCATCGTAGAGGAGCGAGCACTCGACTTGAAGGCGGGAGAGATAATTCGACGCTCTGTTTAAGGTTACGGTGCCATTTGCATTTCAAAAGCGAGCAGCGACGTCTCGAAGCTCAGGGACGCCGGCCAGCTTGTGGCATGTCACTGAATGTCAGCAGGCGTCTAGGCCTTGATGAAATTAATAGAGCGGCCCATGATTGATAATACCTCTCATCTGCCACACTTTAGCCTGTCTCTCTTCACCTGCGCTCACCCTGAGTGGCCTGTTTTGAATCCTCAGTCATTTACGAGGTCTTGCATGTTTATGCATGGGCCTTTAGGTGCAGCAGGCTGCTGATGCAATGATCTTTTAGTCTCCTGCGTTTAAGAAGCCATTCCAGCCCAGCGTGGCATTATGGAGAGAGCTCTAGTGCTGTGAGCGTTGGATAAAAAGCAGAGATGGGAAGTGCATGGGTGGATGCACAACAGCAGGCAGGAAGCTTAAAACTTCACTCGTTTTTATGCAGGTCATTTTTTGTCCTGGATGACGTTTATTTTGGGTTCTTTGAAATACTTTTATGTGATTATTCATTTTTATGCATCATTAATCTTTGGAAGGGCCAGTTTTTCTTCTTCTTGCAAAGTATTGTAGTTAAACTCAGTGCTAATTACACAAGCACTTAGTATGAAGTAAAGTTGAGAGTTACATCAATATCGACAGAAGGAAATTTACTTGGAGACCTGTTAGTTAATTAGAGACCTGCTTGATTTCTTGGACAGCCCATTCAAATTTAGCTTTTTTTGTTTTTGAGTATTTCCCATTCTTATCAATGTTCACAAATGAATTCTGCCTTGAGTCACAAGGATGCTAAGAAAACACAAATAGCAAATGTTTTTTGGGCTGTATATGTGGGAATTTTGTGTGATTTTTCAAAAAGCTATAAATCCACCTCCAGAGTTTGGTGAGAACGGTAAATCCTGCAGTTGTGTTTATGGTTACTTAAGTATGCAATTCCATATCAATAATATGTTAGAGAAATCTCATGCTTTGTGATTTTGTATAAAGTCAAACATAAAGTAGTGTCAGAAAATTAGGTCAAGGAACAAAGTGTTGGGTTTGGGTCCATACAAAACCTTTTTATATATCTAGATTGATGATGATCATTAGAAACATTATAACCAATACCAAAACTTTGGGTCGTCAAATTCAGTTTCACATGCACTATTTAATGTCTGTTTATGCATCAACTGACCACATGTCAGTCAGTCATACCCTATGGTTTATAACATTACAATTATAGTGGACAGAACCAGTCAAAGGTAATGCAACAGCTTCCCACACACAGAATGTGCTCATGCAAATTGTAAGTTTTGTAACAGTATTTGAACAACATGCATAATGTCCGATTTCACAAAATGTATTGCGCTAGTTAAGTGACACATACATGCCATTTATTAATACTAGAGTAGGATGCCTGCAGTGGAGTGCAATAGCAGTAAGAGAGTGTAAACGACCATTCTTGGCTTAAACATTCTTTAAAACCCCTTTGAACACTTTGAGACCACTCACAGCAGATGCAGTGCTGGACAGGAAGTACTTTCACTTCACTGATCATGTGACAGAAAGAAGTGATGTGCTTGGCTGATTGGCAAAAACAGCCTCCAACCCTGGATTACTGTTTTAAGTTGATAACTTCATC
This sequence comes from Clarias platycephalus, assembly GCA_030068275.1. Taxonomy (NCBI): domain Eukaryota; kingdom Metazoa; phylum Chordata; class Actinopteri; order Siluriformes; family Clariidae; genus Clarias; species Clarias platycephalus. Next base: position 28,408,932 of record JAQQZT010000037.1, on the reverse strand, counting down.
ATTTGATAATCATTCATCCTGTATACTGCTTATCCTATACAGGATTGTGGGAGACCTGGAGCCGCAGGGAAGTGGGGGCATGAGGAGGGGTACACCCTATATGTGGTGCCGACCCATTGCAGGAAAGACAAGCACACACACTCACTCACTCACCCAAAACAGGTCATTTGGAAACACCAGTCAGCATAACTTTCATGTTTTTTTGACTGGGGGAGGATACGAACCAAGCACTGGGATAACAGGCAAACTCCACACACATACTGTAGAAGTTTAAAAGAAGACTGAACAAGTGTGGTTTGTTTGTAAGGCCTGCCAGAAGAAAGCATCTTTTGTCTAAAAAAAAAAACACGGAAGCATGACTGAGGTTCGCAAAACTGCATCTGAACAAACCACACGAATTCTGGAACAATGTCCTATGGACCATTAAGTGGAGTTGTTTGGCCTTCAAATGAAGTACCGTGTTTAGGGAAAAGCAAACAGCATTTCAGTAGAAACACCTCATACCCACTATGAAGCACAGCGGTGGAGGGGTGATGATTGAGCCGAACATGACCTCTCCTGTATACCAGAGTATTCTAGAGGCAAAGGTGAGGGCATTTGTGCAACAGGACAATGATCAGAAAGCCTGTAAAGAATAATAGGCCAAAATTCTTCCATAATGATGTGAAAAACTGATAAAATCATGTAGGAAAGTATTGCTTAAAGATGTATTTTCAAGCTGTTAAATCATGGGGGCACTTACTGTAGTATTGCCAATTTATTTTTATTTATTTTTTTGGCTTCAATAAATAATATATAAATAATGTTACTGTGAAAACAGGGTTACTAACGTTTGGACATGACTGTAAGCTCGTTGTAGGTTCATGTAAAGGTGATTGGGAATGATGGTAGAAAAAGTCATATGGAGGAGTGATGGATAGAAGGAGATAATGAAATGTCTTAAATTGCAGATTGCAAAGTTAATCTTTGTGCAAGAAGAACTTCTTCAATGGAAAGTTATCAAGGATACGATTGAGCTTAGCAGCAATTTTCACTGGATTATTCAACTTATTATGAATTGAATTGAATTGAAATCCAAACGAATTATCTTTCATTCATTTAAATTCTTATTTTCTTTCTTTCCTTTTTTTTCAGCCTGGCCAATCGAGAGGATGACGAGAAGCAGCACATCTTGTGAACATTTGTGAAAAAGTCAAAGTTCTTCTTAAACTCCATTCTTTTTTCTCTAATTCCGTTAAAACTTCAAATCAGCTAAAAAAGAAAATTGAATGGTGTGTGTTTCATGTGTTTGACCAGAGCCCTGAAGAGTTCGACGAGATCACAGGCAATGTCAACCAGTTTCTCTGATCCATCCGCTTCACAGCTTCAGTTAACAAGCACTTATTGTTTTCTCTCCTCTCGCTCGGCGGCCCAAAAGATAAAACTAGAGAGTCTCTCATTCTTTTTGTCTCTTCGTCTTTTTTCCGCTTTGCTCACTTATTCACTCGTCTGTGTTGCCCATTATCTAAATGTATTGAAGGTGTTGAGATAAAGAGAGGAAGAAAGTGCAAGAGAGAGAGAAGGTAGAGGGGAAAAGAAATGAGTGCAAAGGAAAAGGGGAACTCAAAAAAAAAAAAGACGGCAGGGCGAACAGCGTTTGAATCAATTACATCCTAAAGAAATTTCCATTTGCATTCTTATCTGCTCAGAAGCTCAACAAATGCCAGCTGCCTTTGTCCAGTTATTTTTAGTTTTTTTTTGGGGGGGGGTTGATAATTGTGTAGGAAATATCAAATTTGCATAGAGTGATTATTGTTGATTGTTTATCTAGCCGTCAAGATGGCTCTATATTCTGAGGCTGACAGGTTGTCAAGCACTTAAAACTCATTTATTTGTCAAAATTTGCATGTAATTTGGTGTTAATGAGGGGGTGGTGCTGGACATGATTAAAGCCCGGTTCTAAAGGAAGAGAAGCCTAGCTGTCATCTCTACACACACACACACACACACACACAGATGTGAATCCCAGAACACTGTCCTTACCTGTTTACGAGAACAATAGCAGGAAGCGAGCAAACCCAAACTAAACACACACTTGTTTGTTGTCATTGTTATTCAAATCAGAGCAGCTCGGTGGCTCGCTGGTTAAATTAATAAAGAAGTGTAGAGGACAGTCCACTCTCCTTTGAAAGTGTGATTAATTAGATTTTTATTAACAGAGAGCAGATGACACCCCTGCCACAAGTTTGGATTCGAGCGGCCTGTCCCAGCGGGCCGCCGTCCTTGTTTGTTGTCATTTATCAGCATTGTCTTTCATTATCTATCCTCTCAGATAATCTTTCGTCAGTTCGCTTTCGGGATCGCGCCAGGCAAATCAGCACACATCACTTCAGGGTGAGTGAAACTTTTCAGATAACGCAAGACACCATTCGAAATGTGTGCTTGTGTATTTGCCCGAGTGAAAGCACCGCACTCGCTGGTTAATTTGTAACTCTGATTGAGGAACTCAGAAAGAGAGAGACAGAACGAGAGAGAGAGAGAGAGAGAGAGAGAGAGAGAGAGATCCAGCAAGACAGCGAGAGGGAAAAAGTCCCACAAAAACGGAACAGTAGGTGAAGTTCTCACATAACAGTCAATTTAAACAAGCTGAGGCCAGATGCTCTGTTAATCCTGAGGAACACTACAGAGTTATAGCCCAGATTTTCCAAATCATCAACTTTTAGCTATTACTTACTCTAAGTTCCCAGGATTTTCTCAGCCTTTGAGCAAAAGTAGAAGCTATCAACAAGTTTTATCATTATTTCCTTTTTAAGTGGTAAGGGCAAAATGCGAGCAAAACAAACATGTTGTAAACCACTGGTTGTTAGAAACAGCAAAAACAGCAAAAACAAACACAGCATGACTTCTGGCAGCAGGCAGTAGAAAAAGAGCTACCTGTTGCAATGTACAGTACCACCAGAATAAGCAAACCTCACTAGTCGGATCTCCACAATCCATGTTTCCACCACATTTCTCTTGTTTTTTTGCGAGATTCAGTACAAACTAGAGACAGTCAGATGATAGTCAGCCGTTTGATTGTTTTTTTTTTGTTTTTTTTAGAAACAGTTGGTTTTAGTGATCACATATTTTTTCAACATGCGTTTAAGTGTTTGGTGTAGATCTGCGATCGCAACTCATTTCAACATTTGTGGAGTGTGCATTTCAGTCTACCATGAAGACGGTTCTGGCCTCGACTGATGTTGACTACCTGCCACCTAACACACACAGTATAAATGCAGATCAATTCCTGCTTTCTGTTTCACCCAAATGAGGATGGGTTCCCTGTTGAGTCCCTCTATTACCATCTCAGGGAGTTTTTCCTTGCCACTGTCGCCCTCGGCTTACTCACCAGGGACTATATGATCATTTGGTTCATACACATTCACATTCCATACAAACTTAAATTATTCTTTTGATTGTGATAAGCAGCTTTGTGACAATGACAATTGTTAAATTGAATTGAATAATTTTCGTTTATTCATTTTCTAGTGCACCTTCTTCCCTTACTACTTACTTGAAATGGGGAAAAACACCTTCTGATCTTGGCGTGGTGCATCTTACCAGGTCAGAATGCTTTTCAGCATCACTTTGCCACTTATTTACTTTTAAAAACTACTCACTTCAGATTTGTGGATTGAGGATGAACAGAGGCCAGTGAGCTGAATTACTGTCTTAGTAGATAATCAATTACCCGAATCAATTAAATCAGGTGTGCGTAATGCAGGGCATGGATAAATGGCACTTCAGACAAAGACCTAACAAAAAATGTAGTATTCACTGCATGTTCATCAGTTATTTAGTCATTTGTGGATTAATTCAAGAAAGAATAGTTCACTGCACATTGGATGGGACATCAGTCTCTTACAGGCCACTTTGCACATTTACGTTCATAATTGGGGCAATTGGCCAGTGGCATGTTTTAGGAGGTGAGAGAAAACCAGAGAGCCCACTGGATAACCACATATACATGAGAAGAACTCCACACAGATAGTAACCGAAGCTGAAAATAGAAACAGTAACCCTAAAGCTGTGAGGTGGTAATGCTACCATATGCACTACTGTGCCACCCACCTGTGCATTACATGAGCAATTACTCCAAACAGAACCATTTGCACCAAAAACTACACACAACTCAGCTGTCTATACAAAGCTCTTCACTGGCAAACAGTACTGATGACTGACCACATACAATGTGTGACTGACAGCTTGATTATGCTATTATTACACTGTGATCTATGCTTGTTATATCATGAAAATGAGTTTATTTTGTTTATGGAAGAGAGGGGAAGCATAAAAAAAAAAACCTGTCAGTACAGTACAACTGAGGACTTATTTTTATATTTATTCTTTTAAGCAATGCTCAGAAAGAACTGAGTCGTGCAAATATGTACAGGACTAGAAGGAAGATTTAAGAGGTAGGCTTTGGCACAGGGATAATACTGGAGATGCTGCTGCTCTTTTAATAGGCCAGAGAAATGGTTGAGTTGTGAACAAACCAATGTTGAAGGCCCCTAGGTGAATCATGTGAATCAATTTGAATCAGCTGAAACAAATTGCAAGCTTGAGGAAATTGAACGTTTGACCTGATTTGCATGATAACTTCTTTGTTGTTTAAACATCATGTGATATCATTATAATAAGATGATATATTCTTAAATGATTCCTTCTTTTTTCCTTTAACATCTTGTGTTTATTTGGTATAAATTTAAGTTTTTAAAAACCTACCACTCACTCACTCATCGTCTATACCGCTATCCTGTATCCAGGGGGCCTGGAGCCTATCCCAGGAGACTTAGGGCACGAAAGCAGGGTGCCAATACATCGCAGGGCACACACACACACACACACACACACACACTCATATGCTCATTCACACACAATATGATATAGGCATAATATAAATATAGGCAATTTGGGAACCATAGTCTTTATTAATCATTTTTTTATTAGTCTGCATGTCTTTGGACGGTGGGAGGAACAATACACCAATTTCCTCTGGAGTACCCAGAGGAAATCCACCAAGCACAGGGAGAACTTGCAAACTCCACGCACACACAGAGATGGGAATCAACCCTGACCGGGAATCGAACCCGGAACCTGGAGATGCAAGTCAACAGTGCTAACCACTACACCACCGTGCCGCCAAAAACCTACCAATCCACAATATTTTATTTCGTTAATAGTGTTTTAATATATACAGTAAGTTACATGCTTTTTTTTAAAACTCAGCTTCTGTCAGTAAAAAAATTTAAATAACTTTATTCAATTCTTATCCACTTTCTTGTCCACTTTCATATCTTCAAGTGGACATTCTTGTTTTATATATACGTACAGGGGTTGGACAATGAAACTGAAACACTGGCCAATTTAGTGTTGGAGGTTTCTTGGCTAAATTTGACCAGCCTGGTGGCCAAATTGATTGCACATTCCACCAGTAAGAGCTGAGTGTGAAGGTTTAATTAGCAGAGTAATAGCACAGTGTTGCTTAAAATATTGCAATGCACCCAATATTATGGGTGACACATCAGAGTTCAAAAGAGGACAAATTGCAAGACAGCAAGTCTTTGTGATGTATCAAGAGTCTCGGTATCCAGGGTAATGTCAGCATACCACCAAGAAGGACGAACCACATCCAACAGGAGTAACTGTGGCCACAAGAGGAAGCTGTCTGAAAGGGATGTCCCGGTGCTAACCCGGATTGTATCCAAAAAACATAAAACCACAGCTGCCCAACTCACTGCAGAATTAAATGTGCACCTCAACTCTCCTGTTTCCACCAAAACTGTTCGTCGGGAGCTCCACAGGGTCAATGTACATGGCCGGGCTGCTATAGCCAAACCTTTGGTCACTCGTGCCAATGCCAACTGTCATTTTCAATGGTGCCAGCAGCACCTTGAAATCTTGGGCTGTGGACAAAGTGAAACATGTTTTGTTCTCCGATGAGTCCATCTTCACTATCTTTCCCACATCCGGGAGAGTTACAGTGTGGAGAAGCCCCAAAGAACCATACCAACCAGACTGTTGCATGCCCAGAGTGAAGCATGGGGGTGGATCAGTTATGATTTGGACTGCAATATCATGGCATTCCCTAGGCACAATTTTTGTGCTAGAGGGTCGAGTCACTCCCAAGAACTAGCGAACCATTCTGGAGGACCATGTGCACCCAGTGGTTCAAACATTGTATCCTGAAGGCGGTGCCATACTGTATATCAGGATGATATCAGAAATCCCTCTGGCCACTGTGCAGGACTTGTATCTGTCATTCCCTAGACACCATACTAATGAATTATTGTGGTCTAAAACCAGGTGTTTCAGTTTCATTGCCCAAATATATATATACAGTATATATATATATATACAGTGGTGTGAAAAACTATTTGCCCCCCTTCTGATTTCTTATTCTTTTGCATGTTTGTCACACAAAATGTTTCTGATCATCAA
>JAQQZT010000037.1:28388098-28400448 GCA_030068275.1 Clarias platycephalus | reverse complement strand
ACACAGTAAGTGATAGAAGGACTCTTATGAGGCATGATATTCTGCAGACAAAATGCACAATCAGAATTTTTGTCCATATCTAGAGTATGGACAAACTTAATGGGGGGAAAGGGTTACAGTTAGTCTCACTCCAGCCTGTCATCTTTAAGCTGAAAGGATTGATTGAATATTTTTGTCACCAACAAGAATGAGAGGTCTCAGTTTCTCCAATGGGCCGAATATGCACAGAACTCACTGCACCACTTAGTTACATTCCACTGCATGGAGTACCAGATCCACTATTTCTTCCTTTGTTGATAACTGGTTACACAATAAATACATCAACAATAAATCAATGCCTTGAACAAGCTGACAGGCATCAAGGAAGACCCCATTGTTCCGGACAGGTGACGGGTATGGGTGGCACTAAACACTTTTACAATCCGTTTTCAAAAGGTTGAACCAAATATACATTGGAATTCATAATTAAATAAATCAACAATGCCACTTACCAACATGATTTACCCTAATATGTGGATATTGGATGCATAATATGTGGATGCAGACTGGCATCCACTTGCCAATAACATCCCTCACTGCCCCCCATCATAACTGTTAGACATTAATATTCTTTATTAGTATTAATCTTCTTAAGGAGCACTGTGCACATGCATGAAATTTGCCATGTGATTATGTCCAGTTAACATGTCTTGGTATCAAAAGTAAGGAACAATTCTGATTGTGCATTTTGTCTGCAGAATATCATGCCTCATTTTGACAATGCTAGCAGAAAGAGGGCCATTGGAATGTTTCAAGTTTGTGCAACCAAGCAGACATCGCTAGATGGTTTGGTTTTGCCAGGAATCCCATTTTCAGGCTTTGGAACAGATTCCAAACAACTAATTTCACTGATGATCACCCTAAGTCTGGAAGGCCAAGAGTGACAATGCCAAGACACGACAAACTAATCCGATACAATAAGTCATCAAACTATTTAGTAACGTTTGGCTGCAGCTGGACTTGCTGGACCTGGAAGGAGATTGTTTCGTGGGCCAATATTGACTCAACGTCATATTGTTAACATTATCTGAATTGCTGGTGCTGATGTACACAAATTTTTGCATAAAACCAAGTAATTTCAAGTAAAGTTTGTAAGAAATTTATATGTGGAACTTTTTCAGTTGTTTATTTTTCTCCTCATTAAAAAACTGCATTTGCATCCACTCTAGTCGTCTTATTCTGGCATTCTGATAATAGTTACATTGCCCCTAATCATGGACCATGCATGGAAATAGTTTTTGTTTTGTAAAACAATACTATGTTTTGTGATGCATGCAGTTGGCAGCATGTTTTGGGAGGTTCATTTACGAGTGTAAACCAACAGAAGTTGACCAAAGTGCTGCCTGTAATTAGCAAAGTATGTTTAAAAGAAAGTTCTAAAAGAAATACAGTATGGTATGAATACTGTAAAAAAACGTATCACAGGGTTGAGTTTTTGGTCGAATATAAGAGCACAGACCAGTAAAACACCAAGATTGTTCACTCGTGGCTTAACACCTTCGGCCAGTAGACTGCTCTTAAGTAATTCAACAGACTGTTAGTAGATTTTGATATGCCAAAGAGAACCTGAATTGATATATTTTAATTTAACTGAAGAAAATTGATAGCCATCTGGGTATTAACATAAACAGTCCATGCATTGGGATACATTAGTGAGAAAGAATGAAATGGGATTTAAAGGGAAGAAGAGCTGAGTGTATTTGAGATGAAGGAGGAAACTAGAGCTGCACACAAATTTTTATTACCCAAAGATCAGGATCAAACCCCGTACTGTCAAGCTGTAAGCTGTAAGCACCATACCCATAATGTACATGATGTAATCCATGGGTGGTTCTGCAAACTTTCATATTCATAAGAAATAGTTTTTTATGATATTATCATACAAACAGGGTTTCAAGAAGTCATGAAGAGGTTGAAAGAGCTGAAACTGTGAAGTCAGTCATGGTATCTATCAGTATTTCAGGCCTTTCAGCAATGGTGAAGATGAAGTCTCTACTGGAAGTCATGAAAGATTTAAGAACTTTAAACATTAAACACTCAGACCGCACTCTGTCTTTGGTAAGACACTGAAGAGACAGTGCCTACTTTAAAAGTCAAGCTCAAAGGGCTAACATGTTTGCTAATCCTGACTAGGAGAAATCCCTATAAAACAGCTCCTGTGGCAAATCCATTAGTGAACTCAAGGTCCAATGGCAGCTTGATCTCACCACCTCCTCGACTTCCCCAGCTGCGTCCACCTGCAGAGAGTCATGGCTCGACTGACGGCTGGCTAAGGATTAGCGAGGCTAATAGCTCCCAGTGCGGATGGTTAAAAACCAGAGTCACTGTTTTAAAGAGTACCTGCATCCTAGCCAGGCTCTACTTAACTGCCCAGGAAGATACCTGGGAATAGGAATGAACTCTGGAGAGCCTTTATAGGCAGTTCAAGGGAGCTGATCTGCTGGTCTGCTTGTATAATGCAAGAGCTAGAAAAACGAGAGAGAAAAAAGAATTGAGTTGTATTACTGATGAAGTGGCTCTTTAGTACAGTTGAGCCTGAACTCTTCACTCTCCATTCGTGCTCTCTACTGCTGTGCATTAATGCAATCATTCATGTCATGACTGACACTACACCTTCTCTACTTCTAAAAGCACCTTAGACAGATTTAGGTTTAGCAAACATCTAACCTCAATAAAGATGTTATCCTCTAAAGATTTTTTTTAATAAAATGTTGTATCTTCATGTTAAGAAACCCGAATAAACATTTTTGCAACACGACATAGATATAAAAAAAAAAAAAAGTGATAAAAACAGGTTCTATAAATAATAAGTCTGACAATGACAATCGCAAACTACAAAGTTTCATGAAAACCTACAGTGTCATTCAAATTCCGAGGTTGCAGCCAGTAGTAATGTGACTGTCAGCTGTAATGATTCGGCAAATATTCATTCTCATAAGTGAGATAAATCTTAGAGACAAAATTGGCAAAATTGCGCAACTGCCCATTAACAAAAACCTGAAAAAAAGGTTTGGAGTCATCAACTTCCCAGAGAATGTTTAAGTCATCACCAATCATGAATGCACATGATTGGAGATGACTTAAAAACTTATTGAAAAATCATCACCATCATAAAAAAAATCAGTAGTAGCTCACAGGATTTGGACTAAACATCTATGTGGCCATGAGAAAAACCAACTGTTAGTGAGGCTTTAAACAGCTACGGAGCATAAAGATGGGACTTTGGTGGAAAGCGGAAAGGTTATGTGGTCTGATAAGTCCAAATTGACCCGGTTCCAGAGCAATGAGTGCATCATATATAACATTTGCCGTGTCTACTGTTTCAAACTAAAAAAATTTCCATGATGAACAAAGATTAGCAGAATGATGCAGATAGTGAAACATGCTACTGTGGTTATATTAAATGTATAGGAACAGTTAGAACACCGGTATAAATAAGTAATATCATATGAGAGGAAGTGCTGTTATACGTGGTGCTGTTGCGCTCTATTATCACCACTTCTGAAATGCATCTTGTCCAATCAGATAACTTAATCAGAAATAACTGATGATGTATAACCTTGTACAGTATATAGAGTATAACTCATGCAAAATGCAAGAAGTGCTACTTTGTTTACCTCAGGTGCTATACACAACCATGTTGATTTGATTTTACTCTTTAAACTGGGAAAAAAAAAACATGTAATTAGGCATTGGGGGGCATTTACTTTGAATTTTATTTCTTAGATGTTCAGAATTATGAGTTGCAACCTCAGCATAAGAAGACTGGTGTTAAGAGTTTTGCTCAAAAGCCCAGCGATGTGGTAGGAGGTACACGCAATGCCCTCTATTTTAAAATAAAAAGGCTTGGTTCATGTGGTTTAATAAAGACTAAAGTATTCAACATACAGTATACTATGTGGATGTTCGATAAAGACAAAATTAACCAAAATGACATTTGTAGTCTTTCTATATTATTGTATCTTTGCCACTGTGTACAGTGAAGTGCGCAACAAATTATGCTATAATAGTTTCATTGGTAACACCATGAAATTCACCCACGTCCTTGGCACACAGCCACTGACTTTGTGCTGTACCTTCTTTTGTGTTATAGGGCTCACTATCTTTCATCCATTCAAAGACTAGCCCCATGAGCTAATTTTATCAGAAGTAAACCAGTGTAATTTCTTTGTTTTGCCGCTAATCTTGTCATGAGGAGGTGCGCCCCTGTGAGGAAAGCTCCATGGCTGTGATATCCTAATTTAAACATCAAAGATTCCATCATTAAGACAGCAGTTTCCAGCGCCACGTTTCAGTGAAAATGATTCTCTCAGCCTGTAAAAGCTTAGTCGCTCAGTCTCACCGGACCCTAAGCTTGTGCACTTGAGCAACAAAGAATATCATCATTAGTGTGTTGTCTGGCTCCGAAGCTGTGGGTTTATTTGGCTCTGTTTTGCTGTTGCTGCTGCTTTTTTTTTTTTTTTAGACTGTCATTCAAAGCAGGCACTTCAAAAACAGACTGATGTTTGGTGGAGGTTCAACCTGGCTTCATGGCAGCTTGCGTCTCGCTTCACCTCTCAGAGCTGAAAGTAAGATGTTTCACTGCATCTGGATCAGCTGGAGCCAAATGATAGTGTTACCAAGCTACCAGACTCAAAATTAAATCAAGTAAATGGTAGTGAAATATGCAGGAGAAGTGCACTTTACTCAGATGACACGTTCCTTTATCTTATCTAGTGGATTTTGGAGCATCCAATCGGGGAAAAACAGGCTACTCCGAAAACAATTTTGGAATACTAGAATAAACCTTTATCCGTAAAATAACATAAAGAGTCTGGTTAAAAAGTGATGGAGGAAAGGAGCATTTAAACAAGAAAAGGCTGGGGTTTGGTTGATGTATGATTTATTCATTGTTGTTTTTCCTCTGGATTTTTTTCCCCTTGCCATGCTAAAGGACAGGATACTTTGAACTGGAGTACAAAGCAATATATATTTGGGTCACACTATTTTTCTTTTCTTCTAGAAAAGATTTTTTTTTTTCCTATTGCATGATTTTTTGCACTTTCTTTACAGAGCTCGTCTGCCAGCTGGGTTGGTTTCTTCTTCTTCCTCTCCTCCATGTTTGTCCTTAAAGAGACGAACAGCAGGGTGCCCTGATGTAGGAATGGGGAGAGTGGGGGCAGAAGGACTTGCAGCTAAATAATGGATGATTTCTTATTGAAATAAAGCCGGGGTGAGAAACAGCACATGCAGGCATGTCATTACCAAGGAAACAGAGCTGAATGTTTAATCCAGAACTTCAAGAGTCAAAGACAACAGTGCCATCCTGCCATCAACTGCTGTTGCTCTACTGCCCCTGATCTAGCAATTCTGCATTTTATGTAAAAATTGCCTTGAATAGATATAAAGAAACAAAAGTCATGTATGTTTGATTTTGTTAGTTCTGGTATCTGAGAATTGCTCTTGGCAGGCCTACTTATTGATCTTTGCATAACAATCTGCTGGACGGTATTCATCTAATTAACCTTCATCATTTACTAAAACTTGACAGTCCATTCACATGACTCTAAAGTCTCCAGAAGTAATACGATTACTGGACAAACAATAGGCTTCAGAAGTCTGAGATTACTACACATGTATATATACATCATTAAGCTAAAAAAAAAAAAGGCTAATCAGCTTTAATGTAATCAGTGATATTATTATTTCTGATTGAAGCCTCCATGTTCATTTGTGTTTGGTGAGGATTTGGGCGCTTTGTAGTTGCATTATGGTCGTTTCTGTGTATATGTGGAAAACTATCACGTTGATTGGCTCAGTTGGGTGACACATACAGTATAGCCACGCTCACCTCAAGGGAAAAAAGCATATACTGTATACAGCACATGCAAAAAAGCACTGGATGGTGTGACATAATCTGGCACAAAACTGCTCATAAAATCTCTTCTACTCAACATTTTTAATTGAGTGTGTGTATGGGGTGTGTATAAATCTATATTTTTCAGATCCAATAATATTTCAATATTATTATTATACACACTTCTTTCTCACTACTTAAATATAAGCATATTTATCTGCAAGGTCTCCGACAGTTGAACTTCAGTGTACACTACTGTTCAAAATCTTGAGCCAAACCCTCATTTCTTGCCAGACTTTTAAACCACTTTTTAAATGTTCTGGAAAGTTCCTAATTCAGCTTTATTCTTAACATTAACTCATGAAGTCTTTAAGTGACATCTAATGAACATCCTGGTGCAATCATGTGACAATCTGTGAATTTGTGTAGCCATGACATCATTCCCAAAATGGTGGCTTTGTGACAGAACTGGCTAATTTTAAAGCTTGTTTCATCCAATTCAACAATTCTAATGATTAAATAACATCTCATATTTTACACTTAACCTGTTTTTACTGCATTTCTTTAACAAACTAATATAAAAAAAATCAGTTTATACATCTGGCTTTTAAAACTGTAATGGAAAATGCCATGAGGTCTTTCAAAATGTTTTCCATGTGGTCCAATTGGTCTGTTTTGTAAGTTAACCCCCATAATTTCAATTAAAGGAGAAATGGGTCCATGCACAAAATCAGCATTCAGCTCCAGCAGTATACTAATCACTGGCCTGATGACCTGTCATCATACTGCTGGAGCTGAATGCTGATTGGTTGGAACAGATGAGAGGGGAAATGAGGTTGCTGCTGAGGTTGTTATATAAGCAACAGATCTTTTATTGTCTTTTTAGTCATTTTGCAGCTTGTCATGGTAAACCATTTGTTTCCATTTCTTTAATTTATTCTACCTTAATTGAATTTTATTTAATATAAAGAAATGAGGGGAAGCTCAAAACTTTTGTGCAGTTCTGTATGTATGGTAAATGATATTCCTATTAGTTGTCTGTGACCATTATGATCAATTCACATAGAATAAATGATCTCAATATAAATCACAGACAAGGAAGTGTCTTAACAATGGACGCATTAGTCCCACACTACATATTCTACAGTACATGTACAACATCATAATTTAATACAAGTCAGGTGCTTTGGTCTCTATTATAAGGCTGCACTTGATCATTAGCTGGTCATGTGAGAACAGGATGTAGAGTATGTAGGTAATACCTGTGGTAGGAATTCAGTTACTTATACATCCTAACTATCACTCTTCAAATACGTATTTTTAAACCACCAGGTTTGTTCTTATTGCTTTGCTTTTTATAGTTAGTCAATAGCTCCTGAAGTGTCATAATACTTAGGAAAGAGCACAAAACCTCTCTTGCTACTGTATCTAATATAATGGGATTTTACTAAGATGCCAATGTAGCCCAGAGGACAGAAAAAAATAGCCTGGGGTTATCATTTTATAGAAACTAATACACTGTGTAATATTTTTAACACACTCTTTAACAAACAAAGCAAAGCATGACAATAACAAACAAACAAAATCCTGACATGACAGATTTGGATCTAAATAAATTGGACAGATTCGGATCTACGTAACTAACACCAAGAAATTCTTCAGTAATAATTACATTATGCCACCTGAGCCCTAACCTGAATTCCAAAATGGTTTCATTTATTGTTTTTTTTTTGTTTGTTTTTGCGACATTTTTTTTTCTTCTTGCATTTCCAAAAGCTTTAATCAGAAAACTCAAATTCTCCTAATGGCCTTCGAAAAACAGCACTTTGCTTGTATCAGGGGCTGGTGAGTGCACAACTTTCCTCCGCATTCTCTCCAGACTCATTAGCACTTGGAAGAAACTTGTGGCTCTTTGCCAGTGGAGTGAAAAACGAGGAAGCAAAATTTCGCTGGCTGCTTTGGCGCTGATGAGGCCAGCACACGCTTTTGCTCGTTTCATACAACTCATATATTTGCAGCCCGTGCTTTCCTCACGCGAAGCAGAGGCTGGGAGCTGACGGGCGTTTCAGAGGTAAGACTGTGAAGTGCTTGGACCCAACACGTCGACGGATTGTTAACATATTGGCAGTCAGCGTTAATCCTGGGAAAACTTCAGTGTTTGAGGAATTGATTTTTTTTTTTTTTGAAGACTCCAAGAAACACTATTTTAGGTAAAATATATGTTTTCCGTCAGCTGGAAAAAGTTGTGAGGAATCAGAGTATCGAGGGAGAAATTGACTTTGTCATTTTAGCGAAATGAAGAAGCTCAGTGTGTCCTTGCTACTGGCATGGATGAAACAATGCAGGTCAGACATATGGTTGCATATTGTGATAATCGGTACGAGAATAATAAGAGAAAAATAAACAAAGCAAAAATGGGCAGTTAAGAGCTGGAGGCCTCTCCTGTTCTGTGGAGGCAGTTAGAGAGAGTGGGCGATGTTATCGGGGAGCCAGCAGAGCAGCCACAGTGAGCCACAATACAGCGCATGGACTAAGCATACAGCCCTGAGGAATTTTTCCGTAGACATCTGTTTTAACCAGGAAAAATATTACTGACTTTTATGACTACCTGGTGTCACCAATGATTTTATTATCTTTTATTTTTTTGCTTAGCATGATTTTGGTTTGTTGAAAGACTTCAAGAAGAACATATCCAGAATTTTTTTTACCTCTTTATGTTTTCACATGGGTAAATAAATAGTGAGTAAAAGCTCTTATGTGCTGGAGCACCATTAAAAAAAGTCAGACTATCCTCCGTAGTGATGAATAACTTTAAACATACCTTATATACATAGGTTTTGCTTTGGAAAAATACAAATAGCCCCTACATCTGCCTGAGCTGATGATTTGGCCACCCTTGACTAACCCGATCTTTAACCATTTGTGACTTGTATTATTGGATCTAGTGGATACCTGCCTAATGATCTCATCAAGGCTAATAAGATGCATTTTCATGTTGTTGTTTTTTTGTGAGTGAATATACAGTAAGTGGTTGAGGCGAGTCACAGACGCATTTTAAACTGGCGTAAGAAGTTTTAGGGAAGCTCTCTATGGTGCAGGTTTGTAAGCGAGATAAGCAGATCTCATTGTTGTCCCGCAAACCTCAACAAAGAAAAACATGCGGTGGAAAATTTTTGCGCGTCCATGGCGAAAAGCCGTTTTCATGGAACTGTAGTCTTTAGACGCATTAAGGTCCCACGATGAATGGGAGCGTGCTAATGCGGACTGCATGAGCTTATTGTGTCTCTCACAAACACAAACACACGCACACACACACACACACACACACACACACGCACACACACACACACACACACACACAGTCTGTCTGATACCCAGCAAAAGGAGAAAGAAAAAGAAAAAAGGCGTATCAATGCTTTCTGATATGGCAATCTTTAGCAGACTTTAACAGACTTATGTTACACCCAACCAACACCAACAATGTCTGAGTTTGTACATGTGTGTTTGCTTGTTTGTTCAGCTTACATACCACTGTTAATCCATGTCCCTCTGCATCTGATGCAGCGCTTAGATAAACATGTGTCTT
This sequence comes from Clarias platycephalus, assembly GCA_030068275.1. Lineage (NCBI taxonomy): Eukaryota > Metazoa > Chordata > Actinopteri > Siluriformes > Clariidae > Clarias > Clarias platycephalus. The sequence goes on along the minus strand of JAQQZT010000037.1, from coordinate 28,390,987 downwards.
GCAGCCCAGCAGGTGTGTGTGTGTGTGTGTGTGTGTGTATAAATGGCTATGGCATCCTGCTGGACGCTGAGGGAAAAATACACACAGACACATATATATATATACACACACACACACACACACACACACACACACACATACACGGCTCAGATAATGGACATCACAGGCTCCATGGGCAGCCCCATGGGGTTGGCCTCCTGGCAAGCCAATGATAGCAGAGAGAGCTAATACTGCTTCAGAATAAAGAGAAGAGACAAAGAGAGGACATTTAAGCGGTGTGGACAGCTGATCCTCTCTCACTCAGCTCTAATGGATGATCAGGGCCGGAGGGGTCAGCAGCAGGAGTCCAGGGAGCCATTAGACCACAGCATGAGTTCTCAGGACCTTCAGCCCAGCTATGGTAAGCAGCCTTAGGAGGACCTCACCTCGCCACCCTGACACCACCCTGGACACTGTCATTTGTCTTCAGCCATCACTGCTCTCAGCTCCATTAAAGACTGATCTATGAGAGAGGCAGCACCTCTCCTCCCTCGTGCCCTTCACTCTAAGCATGAAACAGGACCGTTTGCTCACTCGGCTGATAATTACACTTCTGTTTAAATGGAAGCCAATTACTCTAAAAAAGAAAAGTTGCATTCTTCATCCATATTTTGTATATTTTTAACTATTCATGTTTCAGGATCAGTCGTGAGCTCAGGTTCCCTTTTGTGCATGATCTCCCCCATCTCCCAAAAATACATTCGTCATGGTTGTCTACTGTATTTTGTCCTACTGTAGGTGTAAATATATGTATATACTCGGCCCAGCGATGGTGTCATGTCCCAAACAGACTTGTCAGCAACTTCTTTGTCAGAAGTCCCATACTGTACATATCTCAGACTATTGAAACGTTTTAATATCACACAGCTGTTCCGCCAAAAGTTGTGCTACTTTGTTGCATTGTAAAACATGTTTTCTTTGTAGCCAAGACAGTCATCAGATCTATTTACACACATCAGATGTGTGGACGTTGCGAAAGTTGAGCAGGACACAGCATCAGCCAGCAACTGATCCATTGCTGTTGGTTTTCTCGCAACTCTTGTTATTGTCGAAGTTCCTAAGACTGCCTGCGTGTGAACATGTGTGCTATTTCACGTTATGGGACTGTGCGTGCATGTGTGCGTGTGCATGCGCACGTCTGTGTTTGCGTGCATTGCGTGTTACCAACACTCGCACCCCTCACTTTCATCACCTCCTCAGATGGCTGCCTGGTCTCACACCTCTGTTTCGGCCATTTGCCTCCTCCCCATCTTATCTGCTGTTCTCAACACTGCTGTTAGTCAGCATGAGGAAGCCCAATCTGGCCAGGCTTCTTTCTTGTTCTCTCTCTCTCTCTCTCTCTCTCTCTCTGTCTTCCTCTCTCTCCCCTCCTCTGCCTTTCTCTCTCTCTCTCTCTTTCCCTCTCCCTTCCTCTGCCTTTGGTGTTGTACACAGCTTTTCCTGTACCATGTCCCTGGAGCAGGGCCAATCATCGACACTCAACAAGGCTGTCAAACTCAATTGTGCAGATACGGCTGCTGAAAGCTGCCATGACAGGAGTCTCAGGCAGAGAAACCGCCGCCTCACACACTCTCTCACTTTCTGTGTTCTTTCAATAGCTGAGATTGGACTGGACGGCTAGGTCTGTTTTAGCACAATGCTTTTATTACTGTAAGAAAATATTCAGTGTTTGATATGGATTACGACAACACGCACACTGGTCTAACGTTCAAATTTCGACAAAAATGTAACATAATCCTCTTTATGCAATGAATGGGCCCTTGTTTTACAGACTTATGGTGCTAAATCGCACAGAGCCAATGCATACACACACACACGCACAAAATGAGGTATTGAGCATAGTTCCAAACTGGACATCTTCAAACTGGGGTTTATCGTCTCTTTCTCTCTCCAGTGAATCACCCTTTCCTTTGTTTCGTTCTTCTCTCTGAGGAAATCACATTAAGTGAAGCGCTGCATTTGGCTCGTGTCCGTCCTTCCCTTAATGGCAGTAATTTGGACTGGAAAGAGAAAAAGAGGAGAAGAATTGAGAAGAAAAGAGGCTTTCCAACACTAATTCCGCCCCAACAAAAACAGTCTGCCGTTGCACCCCATCCATTTGCATTCAGATCTAAGCCACGGGGCTAAATATAACATGCGGAAATCTCTGTGCTATTTTTTCCGCAGAGCAGGGTTCCTGGGCGGCAGTGACACGATGTATTTTTATCTCATTCAGAAGACACGAGGCAGAGACAGTGGGAGCAGCATGCAAAGGAAACAGTAGCGCCAGAATTGGAAAAGAGGGCTCGTACAGACAGCGACGGGCGTGCGCGAGCAGCAAGAGAGCAGAATAATTTAATCTAATGAGGTTAAAGTCAGGTTATGTGTGGAGGTGGGAGGAAATCAAACATATGCAGGTCTCAAGTTAGTACTCACAGTTAATAATCACATTGTTAATTTAAACAGTTTTACAGCGTTACATTACTTAAGCCCAGCTGTCACGTACAGTCATTCCAGCACTTTCTTATTCAAGTCAATTCATTTTCAATGGATCTGCGGGAAAAGTAATGATTGGCTTAAATCAAGTAAATAAATAATCAAAAAATGAATCATCTTGTTATATAAGATTACTTTTATATTTGCTCTTGGGCATACTGTACTCTAGTCTCAGTAAATTAGTATGTACATTTTTTTTCCCTACACCCGTCACAGTGCGACGAAGAGCGTGAAGTTCCCACTATGTCCCAAAAATATCGAAGAACACAGCTGTAATGGGGTCAAAATATTATACGGGTTCATATTATACGTCCTAGCCATGTCCAATCATGCACATGATCACATGCTCACCAGTTCCAATAGGATCAAACCAAG
>JAQQZT010000037.1:28349508-28367407 GCA_030068275.1 Clarias platycephalus | reverse complement strand
ATAAAGAAAAACTTTTTTTTTTTTTTGGAAGTGGAATACACCTAAGCCTATTAGGTTTATATGAGCTTTGACTTGTTGTTTTCATGGGACCAGTCACCAACTATAATAACTATAATAACTAAATATAAATAATAAACCCAATACATTTGGTAATTGTAGGCTGCGGTTTCATTTTACCAAAATAAAAAGTGAATACAAATCATGCACAGCATTGGTCCATATAAATGAATCACAGCTCTATATAAACAGAACAGTACAATTTTAATGAGTACAACAAGATCATGTATAGCACAATCACTTGCAGTATAATTACAGTTCTATCATTTAATTGACTTCCAGTAATATCCTTAAGGTCTAGGTTACAATTCTGTGTTTTGTGTTTTGATTTACACAGACTGAGACAGAGCACTTGCTGAGTCTGTCAGTTAGTAATGTTTGTCAGTGCAAACAGCAATCAAACAGAAGTCTAGGAAGTGCAGAGCTACAAACTGTTTTTGAAATACAATGGAGCATAAATTGGCTGGTATCAGATCTTAAAAAATTGGTCAATACTCATTTCTGAAAGTGACTAATTTGTATAATTATGCAAGATGTAAAGACAGCAAACTCAGAATCTTAAATTTGTGCAAAGTGTTTCTAGCAGAATTATACAAAATTGCGCAGTGGTGTCAGAGATCAACATCAACTCCCTCAGCCTGTTTCAGTTTTACTCCCAATTTGCTCACCTTCCAGTGCTACACTTAGGAAAATAAAGTGCTATCCACCCTCTTCCACATACATGGCTTCATAGATGACCACTAGATGGAAAGATGTTAAAACAATGTTAAATAATAAAAAGAATTTAAATTGAGTTAATCTATATTTTACGTATTTACTACACTCACTCACTCGCTTATCATCTATACCGCTTTATCCTGTAATCAGGGTAGCGGGGACCTGGAACCTATCCCAGGAGGCTTAGGGAACAAGGCAGGGTACACTCTGGACAGGGTGCCAATCCATCGCAGGGCACCCATACATACTCACATACACACTACAGGCAATATGGGAACGCCAATTAATTTAACCTGCATATTTTTGGACTGCGGGAGGAAACCAGAGTACGCAAAGGAAACCCACCAAGCACGGGGAGAACATGCACACAGAGACGGGAATCGTGCCTGGTCAGAAATTGAACCCTGACCCTGGAGGTGCAAGGCGACAGTGCTAACCACTACACCATCGTGCCGCCTATTTACTATACTACTGTATAGCAGGAAAAATTAATTATTTGCTGAACTGATGTTTTAAATTAGCATTGGCAATTTAATATTGATGACATATAGCACCAGATAACATGTTTAGTAATAGCTTATTTTAAACTGTCTGTTGCTTATAAAATGTCTTACGGTATTTATTTTGCTATTGATTACTTGAAAACTTGTCTCTGGTTATATGAATGCCCTTCAGAAATAGAAATACATTTGAGAAAATACAGTATAGTCTTAAACTTTCCTGCTCTCTACTTCCTTTCTAGCATCCTTGTCAATTCAATTTTATTAAATAGGCCTATATTCGCCTATATTTGGTCAAGTAATGTTGCCAGTAAGGTTTAGCATAAGAGATATGAGATAACAATGTGATATCTCTTTGTACATTTTGGCAAATCAAATTCTTCACATCTGCAGGATGCATGCTCTGCTTGCTTCAGGTGCTGGGTGTGTTTGCAGGGAGTTTGCATGTTCTTGGTAGGTTTTCTCTGAGTTCTCAGAATTTCTCCCGCAGTCCAAAAACATGCATATTAGGCTAATTGATGTTTCCAAGTGCTCGTAGTGTGTGAATGACCACAGTGTGAATGACCACAGTCATACAAATGGGAGTGAATACAATGGATCCCATTGGCCTCCATGGTCCCTAGTTGGACTACAGGGGATCCTGGATGGATTAATGGACGTACATATATATTCTTATAAAGCACCGGTCAAAGGTTTGCTAACCCCATCTATTTTCATGGTCTTTCCTGATTTTTATTTCTTTCAACACTTTAAAACAATGCTGAAGGCATTCAAAACATGCTACAATAACCTCTGAACAGTTGATATTGAGACAAGTCTGCTACTTCATAAAGGCACTAACCTGAGGTAATCAGATTACTGACTACTTAATCAGAGGTACCTTTCTGTCTTGTTTTCCTGGGAAGGTCTTCATGAGAGCCAGTTTCATCATGGTGCTTGATGGGTTTTGCAAAAGCACTTGACAATACTGTTCTTGCAAGAACTGTTCCAGAACAGCTGACCTTCATGTCTTAAAATAACACCTGACTGATGTTGTTGTTGTTGTTGTTGTTACTTAATTACCTAATGACTTATGAGTTGTTTCATCGTCCTGAAAAAAATCCAGTATTGTTTTACAATGTAGAATGTATGATAATAGGAATCTATAAATAGACAGACAACGACTAAGTTCATAATTATCCGATGCTAATAAAGAGAAAGAATGCAGATAAATGTCAGTGTAGAAAACAGTGTAGAGTCCAGGTCTCAGGAAGGCTAAAGGTCCCATGCTGTACTATTTCTTTAACACAAGAATGACGGTTAATGCTCCAGCTGAAATGCCTCTCCCGATAATGTCATTTTATGTAGCACGAATGTATCAATATCTTAGGGGGATTTCAGCTACAGCAATAAAACACACTACTGGGGAACTCTGGGACCTGTGTTAATATAGGCCCTTTAATAGATCAATTAATAAAATTGTTAGAAAATTTATGGAATAAAACAATTTAGGCCATGTTGTTTTAGGCAAATACTTTCAGGGTTGTATTTGAGAAAGCTGATCTTTGAATTTTACAGCAAATGATGGTAGTTTATTTATAGTAACAGTTGCCACTGAAGCTATTATATAATATTTACAGAAAATTACTGTACAGATTTAGGCTTTAACATTTGGAGAATTTTACTGACAACATCACTGCGAGTATTTGACTATAAAACGCGCAATAAAGATTTTACAGTGTTGGTTAGGGGGAGAGTGAGCTGTGAGAAGCAGACAAAGACTGGACAGAGGAGAGCCGTGCACATTAACCTCCTTTAAAAGAACCGCTGTCAGTGAAATATACACCAGACACACATGCTCAGCTGTTCAACAGCACAACCGTGCTCCACACATCCCCTTACACCACCCGCTCTGCCAGTAAATCCTGACAGTCGTCCATCAAGGCTTATATAGAAGGAAACAGTGTCTAACTTTCCTCCATCTGTTAGGAGCAGGCGGCCTGTGCCCGTTCGAGCAAAATTTACTGCTTTAGTCTGTCTTTTTCTCCAGAGTCTCCTGCACCCTGCCAGGCCTTCGCTCACTCATATTAATCAAGCCAACAACATGGTTACACTGACATTAATGCCTTTCTTGGATATTCTTCAGGCTGAGGAGATATAATGAAGTTTCAACATGAATTAATTTTTTTTAATGTTTCATTAGCCACATGTGAGAAGTCATGTGATTCAGATTTTTTTTACATTATTATTATTATTATTATTATTATTATTATTATTATTATTATTATTAATATAATGATTATTAGTAATAGTAGTAGTAGTAGTAGTAGTGGTAGTATTCTCTTACTCACTCATTTTTTACACTGCTTATCCTGTACAGGGTCATAAGAAGCCTGGGGCCTATACCAGGGGACTCGGGTGCTCTAAGGAATTAGCCTACTAGCATGTGTTTGGACTGTGTAAGGAAACTGGATAACCCGGGGGAAACCCACCAAGCATGGGGAGAACATGCAAACTTCACGTCCACAGACCTGAGGCAGCAACCCGAACCCATGACCCTGAAGGTGCAAGGCCACAGTGCTAACCATTATGCCACCATGTCCATAATAATAATAATAATAATAATAATAATAATAATAATTATTATTATTATTATTATTATTAATTTATTTATTTTTGATTCATCAGTAAAGCATATTTAGTGATTTTAAGTCTCAATGCTGTATGTTGATTCATGATGTAAACTGGAGGAGAAATGCAATGCCTTAGTATCTGCACCTTTATCAGTTAGTCTAAATACCCTCCTTTGTATAAGCATTTAAACCCAAAATAGGTGTGACCTAAACTGGGAACATTTATTTATTTATTTATTTATTGAAATAAAAATGCAAAATTAGAAATTTTGAAATTTAGAAATGTTTTTTGAAATTGTGAAATCTGTTTAATATAAACCATACATTCAGATTTTGTTACATCCTTAATGTACAGTATATGAAATTATCTGTCACTGGGTGCGAGGTCTAATATACTCTGTAAAGAATGTTTGTCCATTACAGGGCACACACACACATTCACACATTCATTCACGCCTAGAGGCAATTTTGAGGCATAGGGAGAACATGTGAAACTCCACACAGACAGCAAGCCTCAGAATCGAACCAGGGATCCAGGAGCCGTGTGAAACCCCCACCACAGTAATAAACCATCGGCTTAGTTTTTGTCAGTTCAAGTTCGTCAAGCCAACAACATGGTCACTTTGACATCAATGAATTACTTAAACGTTTAACATTTACAAAGCATTAAGACTACTCATGTTGCAGGTTTTATGAGAATGTACAGTATGAATAATGTTAAGGCTAGGCAGGTGAACTTACTTAGCATAGCTTTTGCTTGCAACTTCATTTGCATAAAAGCAAACAAAAAAACACTCTTTTTAAAATTACAAAGCACCATGTGAACTTCATTTGTAACACATTACATGCTGTTATGATTTCTTCATAAAACTTCTTCTCTTTTTTTTCTTGTTGGCAACAGGACTTTGGTTGGTAAAAGCAAAACATGTTACCAAACTGAAAACCCCTACAACACAACAAATTCAGAAAATACTAACATTTATGCAAAATGGAAAGTGCAGGTTATTATTTTTCCTGTAATGTTTGTTGGGTTCTGGATTTGGTACTTGTTTCACGACTGTTCTATTTTTTAGGTAGTCTATGTGATAAAGCACTTAATACGTGTATCACGGGATCTAGAGTTATTGTTAAGTACAGTTCTAAAAACATTGAAATAAAAAGTATTGGATTGTTTGAATTGCTTGAATTCCTAGCTTGCTAGTGCGTCTTTCTTGTTTCACAGCAAAAGAAAAAAACCAGTTTCAATTTCAGGATTAGAAATTAGTTTCAGTAATTATCTGCTTCCAATTCTAGACAGTCATGAAAACAAAAACGTCCACTTTAAGATGCAGATAAAGATTGAATAAAGTTTATTACTGACAGAAGCTGAGAGCAAAAAAAAACATGTAACTAATATATCTAGAAATTAACCATTTATAAAGTCAGGGAGAAATGACAATAACAAAACTAATATGCGAGATTTACAAGGGATGTTCAAGTCAAACCAGGACATGTGACAAACTTTCTCATGAACGAAGGCTGAAAACAAAGTGACATTTCCAGACTCCCAGCACAGTACAACGATGAGACTCTGAGCTGCAGTAAAACATCTGAATGGTGCAACCTTTTTAAAGAATGCCATACTTCCGTGAATTGCGATCCCTGCCAAGGTAGCTCAGAACCCACATTCAGCGAGTACAACACCAGATGCTTAAAAATAGATGGAGAACTTAACGGATAACTTGTGTTTTTGCAGGACAATTTGTGACGTCATACTCATACTGCCCACCAGACAGCTTGCACATTCGAGGAACTCGGCTGGGAGTCATTGCCACATTCCTCGTACGGTCCTGACATTGCTCTAAGCGATTTCCACATGTTTGAGCCATTAAAGGAGTTCCTGGGAGGCCGGCATTTCAAATGTGAAGTAGGGAGTCTGATCACAGTTTTGGCATAATGAGAAAACCTTCTACCTTCATGGTATCCAAGCACTAGTGAAATGCTGGGAGAAGTGCATTAGTGTAGCAGGGGATTAGAGAAATAAAAAAGTAAAAATAAAAGATTTTACTCTCATTACTATCATGTGTTCTGTTATTTCGTACTATCAAAATTCCTGGTTTGACTTGAATGCCCCTTGTACAAACTGACCATGATATTATATGTGTGTCACTTTTATAAAAAAACAAAAATTACTATTCATGCCAGATGCATAATGGTGGTAGTTCTAGCATAGGTTGTGTATGGTTACACACTGTAGAAAGAGATCCAAAGGTGCTCATGCCATATCTCTGTTTTAATGTCCACAGCACACAGGCTCTCTCCCCATCCACCCCTGCACGTCAGCAAGAGGAAATGAATGATCCAGGGTAGAAAAGCTGGGGCCAGGCTGTAGAGATGGAGGAGGATTCCTTTATCTCTCTCTCTCTCTCTCTAAACTCATTCATCCAATTAACAACAGTCCCTGAGTGTAATTTAGGACAGAACGCAGCAGTAGTGGATGTTATTGTGCTGTTATCAGTCAAGACTGGAACGTAAGGAGGCTAATGTCTCTGCTTCCTCGTGTTTAACTGCCACAAATTTGAACTGCACCAGTGCACGCTACAGCCCTTCGAATAATAAAATAAATCAAAACATAAGAGTTTTGTCTTTTTGCAATTTCCTTTTTTTCAGGCTTCAAATATGAAACCAGATGTTTCCGGCATGCTAAGGATGCTTTTCATCTTTTTTTCCTTCTTTTTCTTCCTCCTTAAGTCTTTTCCCTCCCCTTCTTGCGCTGCTTTCAAAATAAATGTAGCTTTAAAAAAAAAAAAAAAAAAAAAAAAAGGAGGGTGGTGGATGGGGGTATAAAAAGTGAAATGTCCTCCTAGCCCAAGGTAGTAGTCTGGTTTGCATTGATAGAGAGCCAAAGAGTGCCTCTGGCCATCCTACAGAGTGTTTCTCTCCGTGATATCCTTCCTGCTCCATCTCCCTCTCGCCAAAGTGGCTCAATGTAACGTGTGGGGGTCAAAGCAATACGTTGCACATTGCCTCTTCTACCCTGCTCTCCTAATTGGGGGTGTTGAGGTTAAAGGATGTCGCAGTTATCACAAAGCTGACAGAGAATGCATTGAAGGAAACAGATTCTGAGTTACAAGCATCCCATATCTTCCTAGCACTGTCGCTTTTGGATGTTTACCAGAATCGTTGTGTTTTTGCTGACATGCGAAATGAGTTAATGAAATTAACTGACTGAAATGACAGACTGCTAAGAGAAATGACGCAGCTACCTGGAATAATAAGTCTTCATACATAAGTACGCATATTCTGCCATGGTTTTTGTGACTCCCTCGCCTGGTTCTTGGTCTTTCGCTATGTTTCATAGTTCCTGACAAACAGTGCATGCTTACTGCCAGTCATATTTTGCCCCTTTCTGCCACTGAAATCCCCCCCAACCCCCCACTCTTTCACATTCTGTCTCTTCTCTGTCTCTTGTTCCTGTTCTCTCTGAGATCTGCCAGAAGCAGCACATTTCCTGGCAGGCTCCAAATCCGGGCCGAGTCCAAACAAACACGTCTTGCGGTGGGCCGCCCTCACCTGCACAGTGTACCTTGGCTGCACCGTGACATGCTCGATGGGCTGTTTTGGGATTTCCAGGGTTCCCACTCCTGCCAGGCTGGAGCAGGCCAAAAGCAACTGCTGTGGCAAGCCGGCAAAGGAACTACAGTTCACTAGCACAATGAGCTAACAGTCTAGTCAAATTCCGAAACACCGGCGTTTAGCTAGCTGGACAGCATGTTCACTAGAAATGCATGACAAGTTAAATATTGATCGAATGGATTATGGAAACAGGAGATTGATTGCAAGTTAACCTTAGCACAAATAGTTTTTAAAATTCTCAACATTATGGGCATTAATTAAGACTTAGTAACAATGCAAAAAAAAAATTTCGCATTACTGGAATTCTGTATTATGCATCAACTTGCTTTTGTACCATAACAGTTTGGCCTAAATTATTATTTTTTCATTTTTGTGAAATCGAAATGATGACACATACTTTGTTAATCCATGTATTGTTACTACTTGCATTATAAATATGTTATCACTTGCATTATAACATCTTTATAACAATCACTTCCTTACCAGACTCATTCATTCATTAAGGAACCAGAAAGCTGCCTGTCCTGAAGATTTCGGAACAGTTGGGACAGTTTTACCAAAATGATGACACTTTTATGTATCTTATTATTATGCATTTTCTCTCAATTTCTCACTCACTCATCATCTCTACTGCTTTATCCAGCTGTATTCAGGGTCACAGGGGGTCTGGAGCCTATCCCAGGAGACTTAGGGCACAAGGCAGGTTACACCCTGGACAGGGTGCCAATCCATCACAGGGCGCACACACATTCACACAATACAGGCAATTTGGGAACGCCAATTAGCCTAATCTGCAGGTCTCTGGGGACTGTGGGAGGAAACCTAACCTGGCCAGGAAGGGAACCCGTACCCTGGAGGTGTGAGGTGAACCACTACACCACCGTACTGCCAGATTATGCATTTTACAATATGTAACTCGTATATCTATAAATGGTTTGCATATGCTTTATAATAATCAAAAAGAAATTGGTTTATAAATTGGTTAAGAAATTGCAATAAAGATTATCCACATTAGGTAGTTACATGCAGTTAACTTGAAAATCTAACCTTCTCGTCTATTCCAGTGACTAAAAACTAGCAAAACCATTCAGAAAATAAAACTTAATACTGTAATCGTAATGGTCTTACAATATCATACTCTGTTAAGTCATTTATTTGAGTTAAGTCAATCATTTATTGAAATTAGGGGAGTGCTTAATGATTACCATCTTACAAGATAATTCTGAATAATACTTACTAAAGATATTTTATCAAGAAAGTAAAAAAAAAAAAAGTGCATGTGAATCTTGATCAGTCTGATGAGATCTGAGAAAACATGATCCAAACATGATGCAGTTTCTGATCATTGTGAATCGGATTCATACAAATTAAATTATTAGGTAAATTTATAATAGCTTTTGTTTTAAGCCCAAATCTTCTTCATGACATTCCCACCACCACAATACCTTTGCTCATTCAAATTCAGCTGAAGTTTACAAGACAGGTTCATTCTGATCTCATGGGAGCTAATGGAAACAAATTACAATAAGTTAGCTGGTTGCTTCCCTTAAACCAAACTTACGAAATAAGCTATCTAATTAGCAACTCGATATGAAGCATATCATATTCCGCTAACAGTGGAATTTTCCAACTCCTTCAGGCATAAAACTCTGACTCTCAGGCTACCCCTCAGGTGATCCCATTATAATCCGGTGTTGGAAACATGACTGTCGTGTATTTCAGGTCATATTTTGAATTTTCACATGGACTTTCAGAGCAGATCGCTTTCCAGCACTCGAGCAGAACTGGCTGTGCTCTCTAAACAGTATAGAGTCCAGGCTTCCTAAATGTGACACAACGCCAACCGAGCTGCAATTTGTCCCTGCAAGCCTTCACCGCTGAGCCAACGCTGACCGTGAGAAATGGCCCCTGGCAGAAGCAGTATACTTCATAATGAGACGGCTAAGAGGAACCACAGACCAAACAGTGGCTCTTCAACAGCCTCCAGACTTTTGAGAAGAACAGTCCACCAATTAGGGCAACATTCTGCAGGTACCAATGTCTATGTCGTACCTTTGGCGTAATGGCGGTTGTCTCTATTAGCATGACAGCATGTCAAACAACCTCTTCCTGAGCAAGGAGTCTTATCTTAATTGGCCCACTCTCTGTGGATTGTCTGCGCAGCGAGGTACAGTGGCTGTGAGAGCTCTGCTTCTTGTCTGTCCAAGCCACCACACACCAATATTTCATGTCAGCCAGCCAAAATGAGCAGGCATATTTCATCAGATACAATGAGCAGGAAATTAGCAGTGAGGGCCATTTATTTTGCCGTTATGTAGGTCCTGAATCAGACACGAAAGCAGACTGGTTCCTCCCTTGCTCATGTCAGTATCCTGCCTCCAGGACACTATTCAGCTGCCTACTGTAATATGTTTGTATACATGGAGTTTGTGGACTTTATTTGGTCTGGATCATGAACCGACTGCAACCAGAATTGCAATCTAAATTTTATTTACAGCAAACATGTGGCTCCAATTACATCAGGATGAAACAAAAAAAAATAATTGACTTGTGTTGTTGTTAATGTACTAACAGACTTTGGCCTATTTGCTTTCTGTCAAGTATTATAAATGTTAAATCAAAGTAAAATCAGTATACCCAAAATCTAAAATTTTAAAGTCTTTTAATGGGTGTGTTTCACAGTTTCTGATGCCGATCTGTGATCTTAAGGAAGCCCTGACACTATCTCTCTCGTCAACCTCCACACCAGGTTCATAATACACAATTCATTCGCCTCTTTTAATATTCATCTGTTCTTTTCTCTGGTGATTTTTTTTTTTTAATCGCTTCCTTTGTTTACTCATGAATATTTGCGTGACTCACTCCCCGTCTGTGGTTAGAGGTAAGGACAGCTGTGCCCACAATCTCCTCTCTCCTCCTCACTCTCCCTGGGCACTTTTTTGCAGCAGGAAGGCCCTGTATTTCATCATAGGCTAATCTAACCTTTGAGGTGTTCTCTAGCCTGCCTGAGTGCCTAAAATAGGTTGCCTAAGCAGGGCCTCGGGCCCAGGAGACACCGAGTGGCAGTAATTGCTAGTTATGGCTCCAAGGGTTCCATAAACGAGGAACAAAGCTTGCCCACCTATTGTCACATTTAGGACAGCGGCGCTGCCAGCGTCACTGCTAGTGCCAGTGATGGCAGGCGAAGAGGCTTCGTTAGCTCCTCGATATCCTAATTACTCCCAAAAAAATGGTCACCTGAACAGCCTGATGCCCTTCACTCTTGCACTTCTCTTTCCCTGTCTCACTCTTTCCCTTCATCCCCTCTCATCCCTTGCTTTTGCCCCTTTTTTGCATTACTACACTCTCTATGTTTGCAACAAAAGGGGAGTAATAATAATAGTGCTCTATAAAAAAAACTACCCTGTGCATTAGCCTAATCTGTCACCCATTTCATTTTTTTCCCCTCTCTCTCTCTCTCTCTCTCTCTCTCTCTCTCTCTTCTCCTCTCACTCACTCTTTCTTTTTTTTTCTGTGAAAAAGAGCTGGAGTTGGTGCGTAATGAAAAGGCCTAAATGACAGAAGCCTGACAGTCGGATTGGCTGGTAAACGACTCCAAAGTGGCTTGCCTGCGGAGCGGGGCTGGAAGAAGCTCCCAGAAGAGCTGATTAATTCCAGTCGCAGTGGCTGCCCGGGTTCGTAGAGGAGCCTATTACCACCGTCGATCTAATCAGGGTCTGCGCAAACTTTCCAGGCCCTCACTCCCTTCTTCCCATCCATCGAGGGATTTTAAATACGGTAGAGGTGAGGCCAGGTCAGGAGTTTGGGGAGGGGGGTGTGGAGGATTTTCTTCCTTTTTTTTTTTTTGAGATGGTTAGGAGCTTGCTAAGAAATCCTCTTTGCTGCCCTTTTTTTGCTGGGAGGAGATTGGAGGCGAGGCTTTGATTGTGACAGACCTTCCCGCACAGCGCCGGAGTGTGTGACCAGATAGAAGTGTGTCAGAGTGTCTAATCCCAGTGGTTTTTAACTCCAAGCTCTGGCAAAGTGTGTCAGAGAACCATACACTGTTATCCATTGTCAGGGTATTACACGGCAAAGCTTGGTGACATATGGCTCTAGAAAAGGTGCCAGTGTAGACTGTATATCTGCTGAATATATGTCACGCTGTTATAAGGGTGTGACGCAATGCATCTTTCTGTATCTGTATTAGTATCTGGTATTCAAACTGTTACCATTTGTTTTTTTTTTTAACAATTTAATTCAGGTTTTAAAGCGGGGACAAAGTGTGTCTGTTAATGCTCAAGCTGCAAAAACGTCTCCGGGAAAGTTCCCTCAGTTACACCCCTCTTCCAAACATGCCGTTTCAGTGTCTTTGTAAATGATCTAGCATTGTCGTGACCTGCTAGAAAATGAGCTGAGCAACAAGCTGGGTGAAGGTATCTTCTTACAGTATATGAGGGGAAAAAATCAAACTGGCTTGTTTAAACACAAAGAAATGGAAAAAGAACTAGGGAACGCAGGGAATTCATGTTTTTGTTTGTACATGCACACTGGCGACCCATTGCAATGTCTTAAAATGATTAAATAGTGAATTTTACATATTAGGTGTATTTTAAACCCGATGTGGGCATGACATAAACAGGATGTGTGCAGGATAGGGTGTTATTTATTTTATTTCTTTCTTTCCAAGAAATGTAATTGTCCCTGTTGCATTTCATTCTGGTGACTGTTGAGTCCACTGCAGTACGCTACTGTCAGATAACTTATTGTCATGTTCATGGACTTAGTTTAAGCCCACTTGTGTTTTGTGACATTGTGTTGATGTAGGCAATATAAAACTGTGGTCATAATGGAATCCATGGGGACATCCATGATACTCAGATACAAACGATGGGAATACAAACAATGATTACTTGGATATTAAGGGGCCCAAGAAAACATTCGCCACACCATTACATGAATCCATGGATTCATGCTTTAAGTGCCAAATCCTAACATTAGCAGCAGAAATTGAAATAAATAAAGCCAAAGTGGCATTTTTCCAATTGTCAAGTGTTTCGAAGAACATGTGCCCACTCAAAAGCCTTAGGTTCCTGTTCTTGGGTGACAGTATTTACTGTCATAGCCCAAGACTTGATGTGTTGTGTACAGAGCATGTTTCTGCTTACTATGGCTGTAACGAGTAATTACTGTAGATATTTGCATGAATGAACAAACGTACAGGTGTTACTATTAATTGATTCGTTGTACAAGAGGATATGAGTCCACAAATCAATGGCTAAAATCCTTTACAGCAGCCATCCCTCTCTCTCTCTCTCTCTCTCTCTCTCTCTTTCTGTCTCTCAGCCTGAGAAATGCTGGCCCTCCCGTGCTGACAAAGGTTATGAATAATACATATTAAGCACTGTACTAAAGACCTTAACCGGACTGCTAAAATATTGATCTTGCCCAATCATAATAAAGAGAAATTACTGAAAGTGATCCATCATTATAAACGCTTGGTGTCCTCAGTTTTTCGAAGGGATTAACATGCTCCATTTTCCCGCACCATAGAGCGCTGTTATGGCTCCGTAGTAATCAAGATCATATCGCAGCCGTTATTGCTGGCATGCAAGCTGCCTGTTGTCATCCAAATTATGCAGCAACAAATCCATAACATTATTAAATACATTTGGAGGCTTATGCTTTATCCTTTAGTGGATAATGGTTATGTTGGGTACTGTTCCTCTCTGGTACCTCAATGTGGGTGGGAAGGAGTGGGGGCAGTGCGTGCGTGCGTGTGTGTGTGTGTGTGTGTGTGTGTGTTTGTGTATGCGTGCTTGACCCTTACATGGTTAGTTAGATACACCAAAGAACGGATGAATTTAACACGCTAGGGTGTTCACAGAAATTAAGAATCCTAGTTAAGTCTTACTCCATTTCATCGCTGTGTTCTTCAGGGCCGGGGCACACCTCACTACGCACTTAACTAAGCTAGACGTTCCAGCATCTAATGACTTTTTAAATATTAAAACCAGTGCACACTGTCACTATTGTGAGCTCTTAATTTACTGAGCAATTAAGTCCAGGCCCTCATTTATCAGTGGGTGTTCATTTGCCAGAGACCTCGTCACTTTTTATTAATTGATGCCATAGAAATACTGAGGCAAAATTAATGTGCTCGCACCGGAGGTCACACCGGCAGTTGTAGGTAGCTATCTCGGCATGAGACGTGAGATAAATAGGAATGTCGCTTCACAGAATCCACCTGATATGCACCGAGATATTAACTGTTACCCAGAGGATCATGCTAGAGGAGAAAAAAAAAAGGACGGGGGTGGGGGGGTGGGGGGAACTTGCCTTTTTTGTGACCATCTGTTTGTGCATGGAAGATCTTTAATGACTCTAAGAGAGAAAACAATTACAGGCTTAACCTTTGAGCCTTTACGCTACTGTTTTACTGCAGAGACTATCACAGATCTCAGAAGTCAGGGGTGCTTACGAATGCTGGATGAAGTTTAATAGATCATGGTTCATTAAGAATGGATGAGGACAAAGTAATGGTTTTGATCACATTTGCAACAAATGAAGATATTTTGCATTTGTGTTTATTAGATGTTTTTCGCACTTGGTTTGCACACTTGGGCTGGATAGCTAGAGCTGATTCTGGGTGTGTTTTCGGGGTGGTGCTCAAAATCGAGGGCCTACTTAAGTGATGACGGATTTATTTTAAACAGTGGATTAATTGTGCAATTCTATATGCCATTTTCATGCCGGAAGACATGCATTTTTCATGCTGTTTTCTTCAAGCTCTCTCACCATATAACATCTATATCATCATCTATCTATCTATCAGCATGTAAACTAATTACAACTACAGCTTGCTACATAGGCATGATCAATGTCCAAGGGTTGTACCAAAAGTAATGCAAAAGTGGGTATAACATTTTGATTAACTGCTATAGGTTGCGGCGGCACAGTGGCATACTGTAGTGGTTAGCACTGTCGCTTTGCACCTCCATGACCCAGGTTCAATTCCTGCCTCGGGGTCTGCGTGCATGGAGTTGGTAAACTCTGGTTTCCCTCCACAGTCCAATGACGTGCAGATTAGGCTAATTGGCGTTCCCAAATTACCTGTAGTATGTGAATGCAGACATGAATGTGTCTCTGTGTCTCTGTGTGAGCCCTGTGACGGATCAGTACCCCATCTAGGATGTTTCCCTGATTCATGCTCTAAGTCTCCTGAGACGCTGTATATATTGTTGGTTAAAGTGGTATAGACGATGAGTGAGTGAGTGATATACAGTAGGTTGTTCGAATTGCAGTGATGCATTTGCACCACTGTTGAACCCATTCTTGAGCCATCTTTGAAAGTCCCCAGTTGATTGTCTTCCACTGAGTCGTTTAACTTCAGTCCTTGTTTCCACTTCTTCATCCATCTGTGCACACTGCCCTTGTCTGTAAACGTCCTGTCGCCTCATGTGGATGTCCAACATCGTGCTTTTTCAAGAACTCAGTGATGGAGAAACTGTAAAAAGTGAGACTATAGAGGAAAAGTTACTCCACCAACATTTGCAGCTTACAATTTGTATGACCTATGTCAGTTAATACAAAAGTTACGCCCACTTTTGCATTACTTTCAGTACAGCCCTCATATCAATTATTTTTCCTCAGTCGCCATACTGACCAGTTAAAACAGGAAGTGAAATTAGATTGAACCGATCAGTGTACTTAGTCATGGGAACAGCTCTGAGAGCAGATAACATCCACACTTGATGCATACCGCATCGCATGTTTTAAAGAGATTAGTCCAAAGAAGTGACTGTACCAAACTTGTGGCATAAACAACCATGGTCCAAAAGAAAACACCTTAAAGAATTTTCTGTCTTTTTTTTTTAATATACCTCATTATTTAGTTTCATATAGCTTGTCAAAACATAACAAGAGTACAGAACCATCATTAGTTATACATCAAGCTGAGGATGAGTTATTGACCTGGGCATTATCTGGACCTGATGAGGATACGTGGCATGTAGGTATGGTGGCAGCTGATATGTTGGCAGCGA
This sequence comes from Clarias platycephalus, assembly GCA_030068275.1. NCBI lineage: Eukaryota > Metazoa > Chordata > Actinopteri > Siluriformes > Clariidae > Clarias > Clarias platycephalus. The sequence goes on along the minus strand of JAQQZT010000037.1, from coordinate 28,351,882 downwards.
GTTAACACATGCCCATTCCTCATTTAACAGAGTCTGTAAAGCACAGGAGCAAAATACAGCCTCCCACAGCACAGAGTAATAAATTGTCCTTTCCTCCATGCAGGAGTCAAATTTTTATTTTGCACCCCTACCTCCCCCTCATGCACACTCTGTTACTTCACCAAGGAGGAAGAAATATTGAGGTATGAAAGAGAGAGAGAGAGAGAGAGAGAGAGCGAGCTAGCATATAAGAAGGGAAGAATGCCTACACATTTGGGTGTGACTCCCCTCCCTCCCTCCCTCCTCGCCTCGGCACTGCTCAGCTTCCGCTTTGTAATTGTGCAATTAGTGCCACAGCCTGGTTTTCATACATCACAAATGGCTGCGTGGAGGTATTAGCGAGCGGAAAGTTCCAGGCTAGCAGGCTTGGCTTGGAGCAGGGCATTAGGGCCAGCGTTTTGGAAAATGCGAGCCAATTTATCATGATCTGTTCTTCGCTCCCACCCACTTGCCTTGTCTTTCTGCCTGACCTTGCACTGCGTTTGCTCGAGGTTCAATTTGCTCATTGTTACTTGCTTGCATAATTTCGACTGCCACACACACACACACACATACACACACAGATGCCCGCGCGCACGCACCCACTCATTTAGAAGGCGCAGAAAATTTTCCCCACAACTGATTGCTCCTACTGCCACTTCTCTCCCTCTGTCACCATCTCTCTCTCTTTCTCTCGCTCTCCCACACTCTTGCAGCGAAATCCACTCATTTATATGCCAAAGCTAAACGGTATTCATTTGTAAGATGGCAAGCTGTATAACACCAGTAATTCCTCCTAACCAATTTCCTGCTTTCTCCCCTTTAGCTGTCATAAGCGAGTGCATTAGAGGCAGCAAGGAGAAACCCTCTGCCATTCTTCCGCTGTCACTGGCGCGTCATGCCCGTCTCGGCGGGTGCAGGTTGCCTCGGCAGGGCACTTACAATGCGCGCCTATTCACTCCAATGATTTCCTTTACACCCCCCCTCCTCACTCCAGCTAGTCCTCTTCCCTTTTGTAAAATCCCTCTCTCTCTTTCTCTCTCCAGGCTCTGGGGCATGGGGCTTTAGTGCGATATGGAGACTCTGGATCCCTTCTGACCTGCCACCAGATCAGTCTCTTTCTTACACCCTTATCTGCCATCTTAAAGCCTGCTTAGAAACGCCTGCGCTCTTCCACTCCTCCCATCTCTTTTCGCTTGCTCTCTTTTCTTTCAGAGCAGCTCCTGTATTTTATCCCCTAGGGATTTGCTTCAGAGGGTCCTCGAGGCCCCTCTCGGGCTGACGTGAAGGCCACTGTATGCCATCTCCCACAATCCCCCACCTCAGGGCAGAATCGCCATCATTAGCTGATTGTAATCAGAGGCAAAAGGCGCACAGAGAGCTCCTGCCTGAGATCGGAAATATATAAATAAAAGCCTTTTTTATTGGGCACTTTGTGCCAGACTCTCTATCAAATGGGATAATTTAAATTCATGCAAGCCTACACAGGTTATCATCTTTACTAGAGGAGCGGCGGGAATGAGGACGATAATAGTAATAACAATAATAATTATCAGGGAGGACGTGCTTTCTGGAAAGCTTATTTTCAGTCGCAACTTTCCCGCTGTTATTGAAATTTGCAGCGAAAGATCTGTCTGGCGAGACGGTTTCTCAAAACTGATTTTTTTTTTTTTTTTTTTTTTTCCCTTTGATGACAGGCAAACAAACACATAAAAACATTGTGGCAATAATTTTACAATGCATATACATCTATTAAAGAGAGCAAATTATTCCTTTTGGTTTTAAGCTTTTCTTAGTGAAACGTACTGACATATTGTGATCATATGCTAATATAATTAGTGCAAGTATTTGTCAGACTGTGCGAATCATAACTGTAATATGGCACAACAGAGCATAAAGTCATAAAGGCTATGGTTATAAGCAGTACCAGTCAAAAGTTTGGAGACACCCTTTAATTTCATGGTCTTTCCTGATTTTTGTTTCTTTCTAACTCTAAATGAACTTCTCCTCTGCAGCAGAGGTAGATCTTCATAAAGGCCAGTTTCATCGTTTCAGGGTTTTACAAATGCACTTGACAATACTGTTCTTGCAAGACTTGTTCCATTTTGTTCTATGTGCATTTGCCAAAACTATGAAGACCATCCCAGAAAAGCAAGACCAAAACTTACCTCTGCTGCGGAGGAGGAGGAGCACTTCAGATTGGAGCCTTTGTGAATGATTTAAAGAGCATAAATAGTAGACACATCTCAATATCAACTGTTCAAATGAGTTTGCATTGTTTTACAATATATACTCAGCAAAAAAAGAAACGCCCCTTTTTCAGGACTGTGTATTTCAACAATAATGTTGTAAAAAT
>JAQQZT010000037.1:28329660-28345759 GCA_030068275.1 Clarias platycephalus | reverse complement strand
CCCACCAAGCACGGGGAGAACATGCAAACTCCATGCACACAGAGACGGGAATCGAGCCTGGCCGGGAATCGAACCCCGGACCCTGGAGGTGCAAGGCGACAGTGCTAACCACTACACCACCGTGCCGCCCCTTTAGAATCATAGCTCGTTAATTAAAAAATATATCAAAAGGTTATGATCTGGCTACAAGGTGGTGTAGTGGTTGTTTGCATGTGCATGGAGTTTGCATGTTTTCTCCGTGCTTAGTGGGTTTCCTCTGGGTACTCCGGTTTCCTCCCACAGTCCAAAGACATGCAGGATAGGCTAATGTTCCCAAATTGCCCGTAATATGAGTGTGTGTGTATGTGTGTATGTGTGTGCCCTGCGAAGGATTGGCACCGTGTCCAGGGTGTACCCTGCCTCGTGCCCTAATTCTCCTGATAGGCTCCAGGCTCCCAACGACCCTGAATACAGGATAAAGTGGTATAGATGATGAGTGAGGTTTTGAGCTAGTAACAGTACTAACTCAGCATGAACCTTAACAGACCCTAATGAATGGCACATCCAAATGCAGAGTTACAAACACAACCTCAAAACAATTTTTAACCTTCATTTGGAACCTTTATGCTGATTAACAACTTTTCATGCAACATCCGACCACATCCATGGTCTCTTATGATTTCCACAGAGATCAGATTGGACACAGACGCTTCCCCCACACAACAGATCTCAGAGTTTAAGCAGGTTGTTTTTTTTTTTTTTTACCCTTTTGACTGCTTTCCAGGACTTCGTTTAGGTGAATATCTGTTGTCTGGAATTTTTTGTAACCTTTCTTGTTATGTATGTGTGTGTATTTATGCACAACAACATAGTGTTCCCTAGTGGTCCAGATAATTAAGTCCTCCCAGTACAGTGACTGGTTTTTGAATCATGCTCAGGACACCAGTTTGGTATTAATAGGGTTGAATGCTATGACATCGTCATGTAGTTAACATTGCTCTTGAAGTCATTTCTTCAAAGTAATCCCACCTTTCAACAACCCAATATCAGCGTTACCCCAACATCAGTAGAATTGCCAAATTCACATCACCACAACGTTTGGAGAGGCAAAAATTCTTGCCAGGAAGTAATAGTGTTTTGAGTAAAGGTTGCATTTGATATGAGATGGATTTTGTTTCACTTCGATAAAGTGCTTTTGTGCAGTTGTAAGTAAAGTATGTTTCTTTATCTTCATTGCTGACAGTGACGGATAGTGGCTGATTGTCAAGAACAGCATGCTGGGTAACCGCTGTTATTTTCACTTTTCACCTAGCATTGCCAGCATTCGCTTGATGTAGCAATGACCTTCTTGTGCTGATTTTTATGTTCCAGATGTTTTATCAAGTTCCTCCTGATATTTTTTTACAGACTACAGTTTGAAGTTTGCTTTGCTTTGACTGCTCAGATTATTCAGGAAATGAATGTGACCAGATTGCTGTGATTTTTGTGTCGTCTGTTCATTTGCACAACAACATGTACTAGGCTAATCACATGTATCACCGATATAACATTGCATCAGATGCCAGGAGGATAAAAACGTCCTCCCCAAGTGTAGGTTTTACCCACACCCATGCTACCATTTTCAGCAAACATGATGAACCAATATGATTTGAATCAAACTTGAGCAGTTGCATACTTTTCTTTTTAACCTCTACTACAGCGATGGAATCTTATTATTTCCTGTTGCGAAGACTTGCGCTAGAATTCGGTTTCCTTTTGGACATTTTTCACAAACTGTAGCTTGGTGTTTCTGTCCCAGTTTTCAACAATCTTCCATTTATTCCTATCCAATAGTGTGTAAGGGATAAAAACAATGTGTAACTTGTTTAATGTTGCTCACTGGTATGTACTTCCTTTGTGCCAATGAACCAAACCGATTTTTTTTTATATACCTTGGAGCTCTATTTTCATGCAGGCATAAGCATAACTTGGTGGTACAATAATAATTCTGATATACTGGTAATTTCGTTGAAAGAAGGCTATTTCTTTTCCCCCATTGCTACGCAGTTGCTATTTTTGTGGTCAGAAATATCCCCATCTGTGTTGACAATGGAAAGGGCGGCGCAACAAGGGGTGTGACATTCCAGCTGTGCCAGCACTGTGGTATTTTAGAACCCACTTCAGGACAAAGCTGTGTTTACATTAACGCCAATGAGGACAACCTAATCTTATAATGCTTGTCCCATTTCTTCCAGTCCTGTGTAGTAAAATTATTCGATGCATATTTCTGATTCTGCACAAATTTGACAGTTTTTTTAGCTTAGCAGAGCTACCTATGGCTATGGTTAGCATTGCAGTAACATGTATGTACAGTATATCAAGCATAATTTTAATGGGCTAGAGATAAAATATTTTTTATTATATACATTTTATATATTATATTTTATTTAAGTACAGTTTACTGTGTACATATATCATAGTGTAGCTTTATCTACTGTAATTGCATGAGGAGAAAATGGTTCAGACAATTAGGCATACTTCATTCATATTTTCCCTCATATTTATTATGCTGTTTAAAACTCACAGTGATTGCCATTCAGAATGTTCGTACCTACAGAAATTAAACATCTTTTCTTGTTCAAGTTAAATAAATCATTTTCAATGATGTAACGCTTCTTCTCCAGCCTATAACCAATATTTTTGGATGTATTGCTTCACACTGCATAACACACAAGTTTAACCATCTTTATTTAATTTCAGGTTTCAAAACTGTGCCTTGTTATTAGATTATATATTCATTCATTCATCCTCTATAACACTTATTCTGTACAGGGTCACTAGGGCCTGGAGCCTATCCTTTGGGCACGGGGTAGGGGACACCCTGGACAATAATTCTGATATACTGGTACTGCCAATCCATTACATGGTGCACACAAACACACAGACACACACACAAACACACACACACACACACACACACACACACACACACTATAGGCAATGTTGGGAATGACAATTTGCATTATTTGCATGTGTTTGGACTGTAGGGGGAAACCAGAGAACCCAGAGGAAAACCCACCAAGCATGCAAACTCCACACACAGATAAGAATTGAACCCTGGACCCTGGAGGTGCGAGGCCATAGTGCCACTATTCCACCCAGGATATATAAATACCAATCAGCCACAACAATAACACCACTGCCAGGTGAACTGAGCATCAATTAACACCAACTATATGGTGACAGGATTATGGGCACCAAAGGCTCAGCCATGCCTGTGGGGACCAAAGACCAGTCTGTCAAAATGTAAATGCTGGTCATGATAGAAAGTCACCAGAATACCCAATGAACAGGAACCAGGATACAAGGAGCCCAAGACTCTAAACTCACCAGATCCCAATCTGATGTACTGCGCATGGGGTGTGCTGGACAAATCGAGTCCAATCCATCAATAGGGTCCACCCTATTGTACAACCCACAGCACCCAAAGGTGCTCTGTGGAGCCATGCACCCAATTTTAACATACAGTTCACAGCACTGAGTACTTCACATACTGTAGGTCCGTTTAGGGAAAAGATTGTAACATTCAGTGTTTGGAGTTTGGAGACTTGTGGAAAACCTTCTCTGGTCTAAGGAGAACAAAATTGCAATTGCAAAAAACAAGCACTCTTCATTACCCTTACAGTGACACATATAGGTGGTAACATCAAAAATCAGTTCAAGTTCTCCCTCATGCACAAACTGATCTCCATTTTAACCTCAATTAATAGTTTTCCATGATTTTATCCTGGATGTGTTTTGATAGCTCTACGTCTTTCATGGTGCTGCTAGTTTCTTTATATCGTCGTATCTTTACGTCTATGGAGCTTTCCAGGAACAGGTGTATTTATGTTGAGCTGATGTTGGTGGAAGTCATCTAATTATATGCATTGTTGAACTAATCTAGGGGTTTCACATAGGGAATGCCTTTGCAGCTGCAAATTTAGTTTTTTATTTGTAAATCATTTTAAAGGCTATGTTAATTTTCCCTCTCTCAGTTCTGTATGATTGAACGTTTTGTGCAGGTTTGACGTATAATCCCAATTAAATCAATTTCAGATTTCTATTTTAGACTTTCAAAATTCAAATGTCTAACTAAACATAAAAAAAACGGATCTTATTACCTTACTTAATGTTCATTTGTATAAGAAAACATTTCAAAATGGTTCACCAAATACCTTCGAATTAAATTCACCTTGTAAACATGGTGTGTTACTTTGTGTATTAGTGTGTTGCCAAAACAACAAATCCATCAGTGCGTTTCTGCGCTCTGCCAGTTTGGACATGTTTGGATGATTTCGCTGTGACTTTTAATGCGGTCTGCAATACCAGCCACCCCGAGAGATGTATTTTAATGTTCTTTTGCCAGCATGTGCATCGACATGGCATGATATACTGTATCCAGCCCACTCATGTGTGTGTGTGTGCATGTGTGTGTGTGTGTTAGTTTTGATCAGGACTGAGGATTGTGTTTGAGCCGTGACCCCAGTAGTAATGACTGCGTGGGGACAGCAGGTGTGGTGCATTAGGAAGACACGCACATGCAAAGGCACAAGCATAAGCGCACAGCAATGTGAAGAACACAGCGACACACAACACACAGACAGACACTCACACAATGTGCACGTGGACACACACGCACAAACACGCTGGGTCAGCCGACCTCACTAGGGGTGTTTTTGTCAGGTGTGTGTAATTTAGTGAGTTACATTAGACGCTGTTGCATTAGATTCAATCGGGTGCATGAGCTGCTTCGCTGTAACCAGCATGTACAGTACACACTGCTGTCAGGAATAACACAATACTACACTCATATTCTATATATATATATATATATAAGAAACAATTATAAAAATGAATCGAGATTCAAGATTATGCTCATTTGTCTGTGTGTGTGTGTGTGTGTGTGTGTGTGTGTGTGTGCAATTCTCTGTATAGGCACAGAGTCAGAGACAGGCCTATTGCGCTGACTCGTCTCCACTGTTTCCTATTTTCACATTATAATATGCAAAACATGCCTGCACCCCCTTTTCTTCTTCTCCTTCTTCTTCATCTTCTCTCACTCTCTCTCTCTCTTTCATTGCTCTCTCTCTCTCTCTCTCTCTCTCTCACTCTGTGCCCCCTCATCCCCTTCTCTCTGAAATGCAATCTGAGATGTGCTCTTCGTCTGAATCAAAGAGGAAAATCAGCTTGATTTGGACTCCTGCTGATCCAGTGGATGTGTGTGTGCGTGTGTGTGTGTGTGTCTTGGAGGGAGGGGGTGGGGGGGCGCGCAGGTTGGGAAGGGGTGGCAGGCTATTAGTATTCTGGGTTTATGCGAGCGACTGTGCAAGTGTGCATTTGTGTATTTGCGTGTGTGTGTGTGTGTGTGTGAGAGAGAGAGAGAGAGCGATCAGGCTTCTGTACAGTACCCACGTACAGCTTTTATTCCAATGCTTCCTATCGTCTGAAATAGATTTATAGTTTTTTCTCATAATCTCAGGCTAAGGTTGAGGTAAAACAAGAACAGTTAAGCTGGTCATTTTGTAAAACGTGACATGAGGGTGGTTGCACATTGTACTGCCACGGATATGGAAAAAAGTCTTCATGAGCAAGAAAATAAGCACCTACGCTTTCTTACACTCCGTGGTGTAATGCACGGTGTTGTGAGCCTATACTTTAGGCTTATCGTCTTATTAAAGGTACAGTATGTGACTATGGAGACTCAAGCTGGCCGTAGAATGAGACAGAGATGTTACTGCTTGCATTAAATATACTTGGAGACATGCAGGTCCTGACTGTCCTGCTTCACGTCTACTGTAAAAACAACAACCATGTACAGTAGCAATTTTTTTTACTATGGTACAGCAGGACATGACACTTGCTTGTTAAAGCCCGCACAGTTTGTAAACATCAGCAGAGGAATAACGAGTGAGCACAACACGACCCCCGAAAAACAAGTTGCGAGGTATTTTTTTTCTTGCTCACCTCACAAAAGTAATTCACTACAAAATGTATGATGGCAATAAATAATACATTCATGACTTACTACATTGCCAGCACAAATAATGCGAAATTGGGGTCCTTTTGAAATTTTTTCTCTCAACATTCTTCATCTGGTGAAAGCAGCGGTGTGTAAGAAATTACTGATCTACATTGAAATTTGTTTCTTTAAAAACGACAACGAAAAAAAAAAACCCTCAGTTGCCAGATCAACCCTCTCATTCTGGTAAATAAACATCCCAAACATCAGTATGACGATTTTTATATTGTAGCGCAGTTGTACAGTATATGCACCTATATGTATGAATATTTTTTTAACCTGACACATTTTCCAGTCCAAGAAATAAAGTAGCTCAAATGGGTGGAACTGCTTGGTGCATAGAGAGAATTAGTACTGAAGCATGTTCAGGTATTGATTGCAGCTGTGTATTCTTGGTAAACTCTTGTCTTCGGTCCTCTGGGTCTGGTTAGAAGAGTTGCTCTTGTTGAAAAATTGTTAAAGGAATAGTTTTACTGTCTTAAGTCTAAATTAAGGTGCATATATTGTATGTACATTACCATAGGTCTTGGTTGTTATCTAAATAAATAATAAAAAAGGTTTTGTGTGTATATTGGTCAGAACTCGCTCTTTCAATGATATCGTTATGTTTCATACAATTGGAGGACCCAAAATCAGTCTCAGAAAAATTTCTGTCTGTATATCTGTATGTCTGTCTGTACGTATATATCTGTATGTAGGTATGTCTGTATGTCTGTCTTTATGTCTGTATATCTTTATACCTGTCTGCATCTCTGAATGTCTGTCCAGCCTAATTTGTCACAGCATCACGCAAAACTGGCCCAATAGACCCTTAATGAAACTTTGTCAGTCCCTTGATATTTGCCTTTTACTATGCCCATACAAAGTGTCCATGTCCTCACCAAACACAAACAAACATGCAACAGCAGGGCTTACTCCAAAAAAAGGGTATGTACATACTGAAAACTGAATCTTCAAAGGTGTAGTTTAAAACCAGAATGGCATTATGAGAAAAAACACATCTGCAGCAGTCCGAGGTGAAGGCATGTAAAAAAAAATCGAAATATTAATTAAAAGTGATGTTATGAACAGTCATGTACTGGATGTACTGTGATCTTTAAACAGGGAGTGTATTTGGCTGATGACAAAAGAAGTACAACTTAGTGTAAACAAGGTGTAAGATACTTAACCTTAAATTGTATTTCTTTGTATTATTAAGTTAGTAAGTTTGTATTATTAAGTTACATGGGCTTCAACTTAAAATAATAATAACAATGGTTACATTAAAGCTTATCATCTTATTTTTAGCTTCAACTTTTTAATCCTTTCCAAAAACTATACTAACTCCAGTAAATTATAAATGGTCCTTCTCTGCTTCACATGAAGTTTCTACTGTCCCACTGAGCATCTTTGACAGTTTTGTTGTATTTAGTACAAATGTAACTCTTTCCCCCCCCAAGAATAGATGCATAGCTAACCGGAACCTGAACTACATACACCATAGTGTAACTGTGATCCATCTTTTCTATGGAATTTAGCCCTAATTGATTACATTGCATTCACTTTCACAGTCAGTGTGCGGAGCAGGAACATTTAGGGTACTTACAGGACCTGTCAAAAGACAGTGGTGTTGCCTGCCATGCAGAATGCCCAATTAAATTTCTGAACTATCCCTTCAAGAAAGGAATATCTCTCCTGCCAGGTTTGATGAGTCTGAGTCACAGAGGCCTTAAACAGCACCTCTCCGCATTAAGATTACATTTTTCTGTGATATTTATACTTATAAAAACTTACATACTGCACATTATATTTTTTCGTGCCTGTTGAGAGAATGACTTTAGAGCATTAATTATAAATATAAAAAGCTTAAATGCATGTGATGTGATTAATCTTTTCCCAAGCCTATTTTTAATTCCCTACTTAGCGTAGAGGTGTTCATGTAACAAACAGTAACGAAAAACCTTTCCGTATTCTTTCATAGAACTACATTTGTGCTTAATTTTTTTTTTTCAACTATATTAACATGCTTATGTTGTCAAGTTTGATTGGTGAAATCAGGGCACTCAGAAATTTAGAAACTTCAGATTTCATACTCACACAGGTTGACATGAACATTTTCTTACCCCAGGTGATGGGTAGTAATTACAGTTAACAGAGGACATTATTAGAACATTCAGTACGTGTTCACCAGATTCCAACAGCGACTTTTTAAATAACGTTCCTGTTTTATGATGATTTGCTCAAGTGTTACTACCATGTTGCTCAGAACTATTTCCAGTTAGATTACAAATGTTGCAGTTATTATATATAAATGTACACAAACACATAAAGTTATGTCAACACAATCTATTGTAAATACAATAGATGTATTAGATAGATAGATGATAGATACAATAGATGAATAGAATGTAATAGAAGCTAGTTTACTGAGCCAAGTTACAAGTCATAACAGAATGTAACATTTGTTAGCTTTGTTGCTTATCATAGGAGCATAACAGCTAGCTAATTATCTGAAATCTACATTACCAGACTTAATGAAATCTACAGTATGGTTTTTGAAATGATGGAAAGGAAATTTTGCAAGCTTTGTAGCTAATAGAATAGCAGGAGAATAACCAGCCAGTTAAATGAAATCTACAGTAAATAGCATACTGAAATCATCATACCGAAGCCAAGGCAATATTTATTTGATCTGATCTTTTATCTGGGTCAGAATGATTGTCTAACATACATCTTTAACTGTAGAAAAAAACTTAAAGCATGAGGTTTCGTTCATTTTGGGTTTTCTGGTATCAAAACAGGGTCAAAAGTATACATACTGTACAGTGTCACAAATACACATTCACCCGATCAACAACTGTTCGACGATTAGTGAACACCATCAGTGTAATTAATGGCGTGAAAATTGGTTGGTAATATGTAGACAAAAGGTGAGGAGAATAAACCGTAGATTTGGTGGACAGTCCTGTAAATCTTCTCAATTTCTCTTTATATTTCCACTTATTCTGCTTTAGATAATCAGCTATTGTATGTCAACTTAAATTCCAAATAGCACTGAATGGAAAGCTACTATGGTATACAATCACTTGTCCCACACACCAAATACTCTAGGCCCTTGATTGGGAATTTGGAATTCGGCCTTGCGATAGAAGCTACAGTAGTTAGCTTTCTAGCTCAGCTTTGGTGTAAATAAAACAACAATTTGGAATGACTATTAAGTAGACACGGGTTAGTGTTGTTTAAAATGACATAACGTCATCAGACGTGTTTTCTTGCTAAAATGCGTCCAATGCGTTTTTAATGTGGGTTTTATCATGTATCTGCTTTCTCATCAATAGGGCAGACTGTACCAACCTTTCACCCAGCTGCAATTAATTATTGTAGACCACCTGAGAAATACTGCGATAACACATAGTTAGGTGCCCAGTAGTTACAGTACAATCCCAGTGCCATTGTCACCTCTCATTGAAAGCCTCTAGTTCAACGAAATTGTTCTTTCAGAGATAACTTTTGTATAATGTTTGACAGCACTCATTGCACTGGCCAACACACACTAAAATGGGGAATGTCCGAGGAGTTCAGTGCAGATCTGAAATTTTCAACAACAGCACATTCCAGACATGATCAATGTAAACAGTTGTTAATGTTTGAGATGTAGCTAATTTGCCATGGTTGGGAAAAAGACCCAATTTGTCACACTCAGCTGGGAGGAAACTGGTATGTATGGAGAGGAGCTACCAGGAACCACTATGAACTGGGAGCTGCAGGAACACTGTTTAAAGTCAAGCAAATTTTACATCTCCTTGGACTGAAAAGCTGTCGTCCAAGAAATCCTAAAATTTGCAGCTGACCACATGGACATGGACTTGGAGGAAACTTTTGACAAGAGGTACATTTGTAAGAGCAAAGGTAAGGGATTCAATCACTAGACAACTACAAGCAGTTAACCATGAAGTGGTAGCATCATGCTCTGGAATTGTTTTGCTGACAATCTTGCTGTTTTGCTGGTGCATTGCACGAAGTAGACAGAATAATGAAAAAAGAGGATGACCTCGTAATTCTTTAGCATAACTTTAAATCATCAGTTAATTGAACCTTTGACAGAACTGAGTGTTTCAACAAGACAGTGACCCCAAACACAAATCAAGGTTGGTTATGGAATGAATGAAGCAAGCTAACTTTACGCTTTTGGATCCTCGACCTCATCAACCTTGTCAAAAAATGTGGACTGTCTTAAAAATTGGGTCTGTGCCATGAAACTAATTTAATTGAACACTTACACTTCTGCCAAGAAACATGGTCAAATATCCAACCGGAATTTTGCCAGGAGCTTGTTGAAAGGGAGATTTCAACCAAATACTACTGTAGTTGTGTTAGCTGTAGGTATAATTTTAACCATGTGTTGATTTCAGTAAGCACAAAATAAATTGCAACTTCCGCACCAAATGTTTAAGATTTCCTTCTATTAAAGCTGTATGTTGCACATATCAATCAAAATGTTAACTGCGCATTAGACCCTGAAATGTGCTCTATGTGTGTGTATACATGTAGTTTCACTCACATTAACCTTATGCTGTAATGCAGTGGGAATTTGGCCTCAGCGTAAAGACAGAAGCCAGAAGGCCCATACAGGTAGAACTAGCACAGTAATTGGAGCCAAGTGCGTCTAGATTGCTATGGCATAAACAAAGCATTCACACACATTTCTATCCCTTCTTATTTCAAGGACAAGAAGTTCAGGTAGTTCATGTCAAACTGAAAACATACACAATGCATTGGACTGTATAGTCTTTTCTTCGGTCTCAGATTTAAATACAATTCAATAATAATAAAAAAAAAACGTTTTACTGTATCAGTGTAGGAATGTTTTAATGCAATGAACAGTAATGCAAGTTAATTCTGTTACGATAAACATTTCAACATATTGCAATATAACATTGCTGAGCCTAGACTTGACCATCTGAAGCAACCCTAGATCATAACACTGCCTCCACAGGCTTGTACAGTGGCCACTATGCATGATGGGTGCATTGCTTCTTACCCAGATGTATCCATCGCTCTGGAATGGGGCTAATCTGGACTCACCGGCCACATGAACTTTTTCCACCGTTCTAAAGTCTAAAAGTACTCTTTATGCTTCCTAGCAAATTGAAGCTTATTTTGTCTGATTAGCCTCAATAACAAGTGGATTTCTTATTGTCCAACAGTTGTGTAGTTCCAGTCCTTGGAGTTCTCATCACATTGTATGCGTATGGAAATGATCTTACTTTCACTATTAATCATGGCTATCTTTTTTACTGTTGATGTTTTACCATCAATCTTCACCACGTTTTTAAGTGATCTCTATTCATACTATAAGTTTTTTTTTTTTCAACCACATTTTTTTTTACATCTACAAAGTTAATGGTTCAAGTTCAGCCTTTCAGAGGTTTTTATAATGTGTGGAAAGGTTCTTAACCCAGTTCCATTAATTACAAATCTTAGTTGTTTTCTTTGCTTGATGCAGCCTAATAATTTGACCCTTCTGAAATATTTACTTGTTTGTTTGTTTGTTTGTTTGTTTTGTTTGTTTTTGTCCTAATACTTATACCAGAAATGATAGTAGCTCTGGGTGCAAGGTTCATATTAAAGATATCATTCTACTATAGTATTGTTTCTGTTGTAATCATTATTTCACAATGATAAAGGGATGTTCAAGATTAATTATTTCAACATTAAAGGATGTCAGAATAGAGGGTTTTGTGGTTTCTCAGTTACCTGGCAAGAGATGGTAAAGAAACTATTATATAAAGCTGCTATAATGTACTTATTATTAACTGGAAGTAGCTTGTTTTACAGTGAACATCTGCAGAAATGATAAATTTACAAACATGAGATAATGCCTCCGAAAGCAAGGGAAAATTATATAATGAAAAATATTGGAAAGAAAAGTAGTGCTTATTGACATTTGGACCATACTGTATGAGAAATCTAAAACACTGCCAGGTCAGATGTAAGTGCTATTGTAATTTTGGTTGTACATCTATAAATTGCACTCCCACATCTCATGCAAACAGACTGCAGGGCAAATGCAGCAGGAACCCTTATAGCAAAAGGTGCCATTATGCAACATTCCTCAATCAATCGAGATGTTAACCTCAATTACAGGCCTCCAGAGCATTGTAGACGTGCTGCACGGCCTCGCCAGCCTCCAGACGATGGGCGAAAATTAAAAACTGACTTGATGGGCTAGAAATTGGCCTTCTGTCTGTGTGTCATAACCATTTCACCTCTGCAAATCACTACCTTGCCCACCCTGGAATCTCTCGACAGATTTCCTCGACTGTCAAAAAGTAGGCCAGGGCGTTATTTTGCCTCTTGTCACTAGCCACTGTGATTATGGTGATGTGAACAGCTCGTTAATGTGTTTGTGTGTGTGCATGGACGCAGCGTTTGACTGACACCCAATCTGCATGAGCCAGGATTGCTTTCTTCATCTCCTCCTTGTGTGGTTAAGGGAACAAGGGCTGGAAATGATGGCATCGTCAGACATCTTTGATTGATCCACCCCAACGCTTACTACGATGGACGTCTCAACGCGCGACTCCTTGAAGTGCTGGGAGGTCAGAGAGAGAGAGAGCGAGAAAGAATAAGAGGAAGAAAAAGAGAGAAGAAGAGTCTCTAGGTCCCTTAGTAGGTGGTGAAACAGGTTTCAAAGTGACACCACAAAGCTATTTAAAACTTGTGGTGCTATTTGTACAGCGAAGGTGCCTGGGCTCACTGAGTCTGCCTTCGAGCATGAAATCACACACATACGCAGGAGCCCTGAGTAGAGCCTGTCTCACAAAAATTACACACTCACACTGACACAGAGACACACACACGCACACTGGCTTCAGTGTATGAAGCACAGTGTGTCCTTACAGGGCCTGGGACTGCCTTGAACTCCCCGTTCATTTCCACGGCAGTCGACAGCATCAGATTAGGAACAGTGTTTTCATTGGACCACAGGAAGTAGTGGTCTGGCACAACCACACTATGGACACTAACACGAGTGTGTGTGAGTGTGTGTGTTTGTGTGTGTGTGTGTGTGTGTGTGTGTGGTTGTGTGTGTGTGTCCCACCTCACTGACGGATTGTAAAAACTGTCAGTGCATGCATGCTGCAAATTCTCATTTTGTGCACGGTCTTTAAGGTTTCATAAAAAATAAAATGATTTGTAAAAATAGTTTAACCTACTGTACAGACAGGAGAGGAAAATGTCAAAGTTCTTGTTCTTAGACCTCCATGTGGTGCAAATTCATTCTAATAATAGGCATAATGAAAAATTACGCTGCTTTCTGTAATATTGCCCAATCTCAATTTCTTTTGAATGCGCTCAAATTACTGACAGCGGTGTGGGGATTAATGGAGCCAGCAGCTTTGAAAACGAGCAGTTAGATTTGCTAATTGTGCGCTCAGGCCACTCAGCTCTATTTAAAAGGCCACTTTCAAAAGGGAGCGTAATCAATATCCCACTGGTGGAGTGCAGCCGTGATCAATTTTACGCTATCGACAATGTTTCATTGTTATGCTTTTCAGCATATGTGCGCGAGGGACGTTTGTTCGAGTTCTAGCTGTGTTTATTGTGAATTCTGCGTGTTTGTGTAGGCAAGCGAGTGGGTGTGTGTGTGTGTGTTGTGTGTTTTGGGTAAACACTGCCAGGCATGCTGCGGGTCTTTTGCCACGTCTCCGCTGTGCGGAGAGCCTGGTACCTGGCATGGGGTCCCTGATTACCCTTATTAGAGCTGAGGCAGTGGGCTGGCATCCAAAGGCCGTCACCGGGGCGTGATCGGCTCTGCTCGGCTCGGCTCGGTTCTTCTCAGGCCCAGGGCGCAGAATGTGGGAGCGGACATAGAGAGCGAGCATATGTCTTCTCACTGCCTCTCACTCTGGGAGTGATTGCAGTGGCAGTTGGTGACAATTTAACCAATTAATGTGTTTTCTCTCCTCCTTCCTGTGGATGCAAATTCCCCTAGAATCCATGCCATTTTTTTTTTTCAGTTTTTTTTTTGGTTTTGTGCTTTTCTTTAAAATTGATGTTGGATATTTAAGCAGTCTGTTATGTCAGTCACACTATATAATCGTGCCAGTCACTTCCTGGCTTTAATACTGGGTAAACATCTATGAATTTCTTAAACTAACTCAATGTAAAGAAGCAATATTGTCATTTTCAATATTGTCACATGACTGTGTGAAGGCAACTGCTACTGTATGTATGTATTTAATCTGTATTTAATGTAACAATAATAATAAATCTGAACATAACATGAACATGTATATTTATTCATAGCGTACAGTACAGACATTTTTCACACAATAGTTGTTAAAGTTAATCTGTCGAAAAACTGCTACAGGGACATGCAATGGGGTTTCCCAGACCTCTATACATGTTTTGTCATTTTTATAGCAGATGTAACCACATTCTTTGAAGAAATAAAATGCTATAAAAATAGTACGGTACGACTCAGTGTCAGATGAGGACTCTTCCCCTGTCTTTGCAAAGCTTCCTGTCGTAGAATGCAGGCAGCTATTGAAATGCTTTATTTTTTCACTTCCAATATTAGGAGAGATATGGGTGTGCTTTACTTGTATTAGAGTTTGGCATGCTGTTTGTGTAGCAGTATGGGAAGCCTGTCAAATGACTAACAGATGATGTCCAACAGCCAAAAAAGACCCGAAAAATAGAGTTTCCAAAATTGAGATTTTTTTGCTTGAAACATACAGTGATATTTATATTTCTATATAATTTGCCTAGGGGATATATCATTTATCCAAGTTATACATACTGTAAGCATCACAAGTTTCACAGTATGTTACGAAAGATTATATTCATAAAATAAAATAAAAAACTATCCATGTATTTTTTTTGTTTTGTTTAGTTTTTATCAAATGTGTTTATTTCATTTATATTGCTTCCTAAGCTTTGTCCCAGCAGAGATCATGTTAAGTAAATAAGGAGGCAGTGTAACAAATGCAGCGGTAATAGCAGTCAGTTTTAATTTTAGTTTTCCTAACACGTTGAACTTTGGCTTTGTGCCATAGCAAAATGAAAAGGTATTAAAAAAAAAAGTCTAACAGATTCGGTATAAGTGGTAAACATACCAGTCAAATCATTTGCAATGCACATGCCCCCACCAAAGTTACAAACTTATAGTTTTAGGATGCTTATAAAGAAAATAATCTTCTCCCACAATGAATCAGCAATTATTACAGCACCAGTTTAAGTTCAAAATAGAGGTCATTCATAAGGCATGCCTTAACATAGCTAGAATTGACCTCAAGTGAAGAGACTAGAGAGACTGTTGAGGACGAGCCTTATAGTCAAAGTGGTTCCGCATCATAAATGGTCAACCTCTTCTACTTTAAAACTCACATATTTTACATTTCTTTAACTCATTAGAAATGCACTATTTCAGGATAATTGAGTTACTGCTGAGCCATGCCACTTTAGTGCTGAGTGGTGTCAGTACGTTTAGTGTCAGTACTTTTACAGTACATGTACAGTTAAGTCAAGCAACGGTTATAGCTCGACTAGGTCATTTAATAAACTACTGACCTTGGTCCCGTTATACAATCACGTTTGGGGAATCAGTTTATTGGCCAGAGTATGTCGTACTCTGCTATGATAGGTGGGGATATGTCCCCTTTCAGCTTGTTAGTATTATACAAGCATAGTATTATATCATTATGGAAACATATTCCAGTTGACTTATTACATTACAGACCAACAAACAACAATTTAAGAAACAAGTTAGTAGCTAAACTACTGTAGTAGCTAAACTAGTAGCAAGTAGCATGTTGAGTGGGTTAGGCCAGGGGTGTCAAACATACGGCGGGATGATTTGAACAATAATATTAAATATAAAATATTTTTTATTATCATTATTAGTACTAGTAGTAGTAGTATTAAATAAAGTCTATGCCCGGGTATTCGCTGCAATATTGTGTTTGGTTTTATTAATTTTTTTGCATATGTTTAATTTTTTTGCATATGTTTCCATATGTTTTATCATTGATCATTTAACTGCTCTTCTATTGCGCTTCTGCCGAAACCTCTAACACGCATGCGCATTCTAAATTG
>JAQQZT010000037.1:28278852-28293279 GCA_030068275.1 Clarias platycephalus | reverse complement strand
GTGTGTGTGTGTGTGTGTGTGTGTGTGTGTGTGTGTGTGTGTGTGTGTGTGTGTGTGTGTGTGTGTGTGTGTACGCTGAGGAACCTGTCTGTACTTGTACTGACTACCAGGATTGAAATGTAGGCTTTGATAAGCATTATAAATAATAATAATAAGAAGAATACAATAATAAAAATAATTTTAAAAAGTAGAAAGAAAGAAAGAAAACAAATAGACTAAATACTATTTGACTAAAAATGCATTAAATAGATGATTTAGTAAAACTGTTTATATAAATACCAGAGAAATAATAATTACTAATAATTACTATTTTTTTTGATACCTATGAGATGAATATACTTCCAATAACAAACTACTTGTGATTGGCAGTAGTTTGTTTCTTCAATTACAGTTTATGTTAAAAAAGCAAAGCTACTGAATGCTTTTCACCTAAAAGGAGAGAGAATTTTGCTGAGAACTTCTGTGAAAAACAAATTCTTGTTGCGTGTGATTTAATAAAGGCAAGAATTTTTTTTTTCATTGTATCTGTAATTCATGTCATAATCCATGGGGTAGAATCACTAATAGAAGAGTTCTAATAGAAGCACTGATAGAATACTGTGTTGTGTAGATGGTGATTTAAAAAAATGATAACAGTTTTGCTAAGCAAATAACTTATTTTAGCATTAATAACAGATTTTAGCATGTGCTAATATTATTATGTTTCAGCTATGTTAATTAAGAGATTAAAGGTGACAGGACATGCTCTTATTACAAAAAAAATACCAAACTGGGTTTTGTAATGCAGTCTGACGCAAATAGAGTTTTTCTTCCACTAAGATTGCATTAAAAAGACATGACAGGTGGATTAGTGGTTAGCACTGTTGCCTTGCACCTCCAGGATCAGGGTTCAATTCCCACCTCAGGTCTGTATGCATGGAGTTTGTATATTCTCCCTGTGCTTAGTGGGTTTCCTCCCACAGTCCAAAGACTTGCAGGTTAGGATAACTGGCGTTCCCAAATTGCCTGTAGTGTGAGCCCTGCAATGGATTGGCACTCCGTCCAGGATGTACTAATATTAATTAGTTATTATTATAATAAACAAGTAAATTGTCTTGTTTAATAATAATAATAATAATAATAATAATATAAATTTTAAGCAAAAGGATTTGCCAACAATCATTGTACTTTTTCAATGTTCCATGTTGTCTTAGATTTTTTGATGTGAAGTGCCAACAGAGCTTAACATCTATGAATTAGATGTTACTTTAAAACATTAATGCATTGGAACAAATGCTTCATAAATCTGTGATTTGCCATTCAGCCAGCACTATTCTCAAACCCAAACATGTTTAGGAATTAAAAAGTGCTACAATATAATTTAGTTCAATTTTTCAATTCCATTTTATTTATATAGCGCTTTTAACAATCGTTATTGTCTCAAAGCAGCTTCACAAAAATTCACAAAGAAAATTTGAAAAGAGAATTTATGAAAGTGTGTAAACTGTGTGAGAAAAATGTGTCTAGATAGTGATGAACTGTAATCACAGTTATCATCATCACTCTCTCAATACTACCAGGTCAGTTGGTGTGTCCATATACGGTAGTTGCTTTAGCGTTAATACATGCTAATTGTTCTGAATAGACACTGATTAATGTCGCGTTAAAACAGTGAAAGCTCATGGCATGTGGGGAAAGCAAGCGCTGGTCACCTCATTTAACAACGGCCCTCTGACCCGGATCCTGCGCATATATTACAAATCCTCCTTAATGGTAGGGTTAAAAGCCTGGCAGTCTGCCTTACTACTGCCAGCTCAGCAGTTTCAGAGGACATCCAAGCCATTGCTCAACGTCGAGCCCACACACACACACCACACACTCTCGGCGTTAGTCATGACAGATGGGTCTGGGCGGGAGAAAGAGAAAACTCATACCTGTAAATAAAACGAGGGCAGGCTTACACACCGAGTCACTTCTTTCTTTACTTACTGCTCCGTTAATCTGTCTGTGTGTCTCTCCATCTTTATCACTCACACATTCAGACAGCTGTACGAGTAGCCTTTTGCACAGTGTGTGTGTTTGAAAAAAGTCCAGAAATCTGAATCAGTAGAGGTAATAGAGTTTTATTTTTTACGAAGGACAATTCTGTATCGTAAACAAAAACCACATCGATTGAATTAGAATCGGCGTGATATTGAGAGCTTTGGATACACACTTGCTTGCTTCTTGAGATACCATCTACGGAAAACAGAAATTAGAAACACAGTCAAACAAGGAGAGAAAAAAAGAAGCAGTCCACTAACATCTATATATTATTGAAGTCCAATGTACTGTGTAATTCTTTTTAGGAACATGATTGAACCCAGTAAAGTTGGATAAGTTCTAGCTACACAGTAGAAGCAGGTACATGTGCCATATAAACACCACGAGTAGTTGATTATTATGACAAGTGACATGACAGGTCCTAAAATGTCTGGTGGGTTCTCTGGTTAATTAAGTAACAATGTGGATATATACTGTAGAAAGACACACCTAAGGTCCCTAATATAACCAGATGCACTGGGTAAAACAATACATCGGATGATGCAGTGCAGCATGATTTGTCACTATTCTGAAGTTGATTATTTTACAACAACTGCACAGCCCAAAGTGCTTTATTCCTCTTATTACCACAGAATAATGAAAGAACAACACATGGCAATGGAAGGTATTTTAAATAAACATCTCTTTTTAGGAAAACTTACCGTATCAGTATTTGCATACATGGTTTTATTTGATTTGTTTGTTTTTTTACATTTATCACTAAAAAGTGTTAGAACAAGCACATTGATGAAACCCTGTGATGTGCAGTGCAGCTGGAGCTACAGTTAGGACTGCTTTTGAAAAAGATGAATCATCTGACCCAACATTTACCCAATTCATAACAATTAAATAAAATAATTGTTTTTTGTATCACTAGATTGTGTAATTTGTCCTGCTTTTTCAATATTTAAAAAAAAGTTTCTTTCAGGGGTTTAAGGTCCACCCAAAACACTCTGTACCATAGACTGACCTGTTAAAGCCAAGAAGTATTAAAGAAATTTGTCATCTAAAAAAAAATAGTAAAACGCGCCTAAAATTCAAAGGAAACTGGGCTAAAGATTTGCCCGGATAATTATCTAAAGACAAAATAAGCAGCGTGAAAATGAACGCTGTCCACAACACCGTGTCAGCTGAGTGTGATTGACGCCGCTGTTTGATCAGTGAATCTGACGGCCTTTGTCTATGTCCCCCCCGCTGTGTCCGATCCATACACACCTGCTCAGCACTCTGAGGGGTCAAAGGTCACCCTGAGTGTCGGTGCCTCTTCGCGTTAATCTCTTCCTCAGCACGCCGCATCCTCCAGACAGATATTAAATCACAGCCGATGCACCTGAAGTGCTGTCGCTTCATTCATATTTCATCTGCTTCAAATTTAATAGCGCAGCACTTTTTAGCCTGATGTATTTATTAAGCACTCGGAGCAGAAGAGAAATTCAGTTTGCAGGGGTTGGAGGTGAAAAAGAAATGAAAAAAAAAAAAGCTTGACAAGTTTATAGAGTAAGCACAATGGCAAAACGTTAGCCAAGCAGCTTGTATGTGTGAGCCAGAGTATTAGGCTAGGCTAGACTCGACTTCCTTTAAGTTGGCGTAGACCTGAAACCTTCCTTATTCGGGAAGGCCGTACAAGAGAAATTGTAAACATTTATGCAAAGGCTAAATAATTCGATCACAAGATTGTGATTTTGTCACCACTCCTGGTTGCGTTGTTACATCTTCATTTACCACGTAATGAGAAAATGGAAAACAATATTTTGCCGTTTTCACAAACCTATTCACACTGACAGTGGGAGCATGCACATTAAGGCTGGTTCAGGACTGGCTCAAAGTTCTTAAGGGTAGCTCAGTGGTTAGAGTATTGCACTACTGATCAGAAGGTCACCAGTTCAAAGCCCAGCACCACCATGTTGCCACTGTTGTGCCCTTGAATGCTCAACTTCAAGTTCTTCAATGCTCTGATGCATAATAAGTCAAAAGTAAGTGAGTTGCTCTGGATAATGGCTTCTGCCAAGTGCTGTAATGAAATGTAATGTGAGCATCAGGATTATTCCAAAAAGTCCAAAATCTGACAACAAGAATGCAAATAGCTTGGCCATAGGGCTGTTTGTCTTTCCTAAAGTTTGAAAATGTTATCTGATTAAGTGCCAAAGTTATACACGCTCAGCTGTGTAAGATAGTTTCCATCATACAATATAATTTCATTTTCAGTGGAGTTCTGAAGGCTTCAGAAAATAGAAATGAAAAAATACATCTGACCACATTGCATTACAGTATATGGCTAATTTTTAACATTGTAGAACATTGTGTTTATTACATGCAATTCATATTATGTGTGGTTTTATAATAGTATAGTATAATAGTGAGTGATAGGGTAGAGTGATCTCTGAAGTACCATAATTCCTTGAATAGTAGAGAATAATAATAATAATAATAATAATAATAATAATAATAATAATAATAATAATAATGCATACTTTTTATCTATTTATAGGTTCAAAATATTGACTGGCTACATTAAATACATAAATTTTTTTAAATAGATAATGGACGATTTTCTCTCCGTCCTGAACCATTAAGCATTTTGTAATACAAACAGCATCTAATGTGTTTCCCTCACAAGATGGTGACGTCAATCCAAAATGCAACTCGACATAATATAACCTACACATTTTACACCCTTAATCAAAAGGGTGAATGTATGATTGAAATGTGTATCATTGTTATTTAAAAGTATAGTGTATATGATGTATAAATTTCTGCCTGTGCCTCAAAATATTGCGCTTGAGAGCATAAGGCTATCCTCATCTTTCTTGACAACTATCCAGTGGAAACTGAAGATTGCTGAGGGATTACTCAGGGTAAGACTTCTATAAAAAAAATATAAAAAAAACACTTATGGTTCTCTCCCTTTAGCTACATCTCTGTTCAGATGTGTCCTCACGCTGATGGAGTAATTCTCCGCCAGCCCCCCCCTGCCCAGCATTTTATCTTTATCCTTCACACTTTCACTGCCAGCTAGTCATCTAGTAATGAGTTATAGCTAAGGGTCTGTGTGAAAGAGAGCAAGAGAGAGACAGAGAGAAACAGACCAGAGTAAACCTGAGAACAACATCGCTGTGTTTCCTATGACTTTGGAAGCGGTTCAGAAATTGCTCTATAAATTGCAGCTGTCCAGCACTATCACGAAAAAAAAAGTTGAGACTTAACAAATGAATAAGTTCAGGCTTAGGTTTAAGGTCAGTGTCAAACATAACTGAGATAAGTGTGCATTTTATACAAATGCGTACATTTCAGGCCATGAATCTATGTCAATATTTATGCTGTGCGTTCAGACATGGGTTAGGCACTTTCTGATCAGCTCATTCAGATTATGTAAATTACCTGCATGTGTTCACACCTCTTTGGTTGCCAGATTTTTCCTTATTAGAATTGCATTTTAATAGCACAAGTAATTGTCTTTAAGCCAGAAAAAAACAGTGTATGGAAAATGCAGACTGAAGAAGCAGATTGCGTTTGTTTGTTTGTTTGTTTTTCTGTCAATTATAATATGATGTAACATAAAAGCACTACAGGTACAAAAGAAAAAAAATATATGATAGCATACAGTAATGTGCAAAAGTCTTGAACCACCCCTGATTTCTTAATATTTGTTTGCAAAGAGTCAAACTTTCTTGTGTTTTACCCTGTCCAAGGTATACCCCGTCACATGGCTCGAGACCCCCCACCGAGCCTGTATGCAGGATAAAGCGGTATAGACGATGACTGAGTGAGTGTGTGCTGACAGATAGTTTTATGCACAGCTCAAGTTAAAATGAGGTCACAACATCATAATGTGTATCTGGCATGTAGACTTATTGAATAGAAATATTTTTTATTAATGTCTTATTGACATTTTTGACATTGGTCTCAAATTGCATTGGATCATTTCGTTACAGCAAAAAATGAGTGTCAGAGTAAAATATTGTAGTGTAGTGTACTGGACTTAGTGTTTTAAACAAATTCCACGTTTATGTGCAAATCCCACGTAACTCTTGAAGAAGCACTCAAGTCAATAATTATGACTGCAATCTGAATACTGATATGCACATTTTCAGCATTAAATCCTCACCACTTTGTTCCATTGTGTTCCCCAGACATTTCCTCATAATGTGTAATAGTAACAACAATACGTTTATTGGTCATTGCATATTTAATGAGGAACAAGCAAGAGAATGAAAGAGTAAATTTGCACATCGAGTCAGTTCCTCAGTTCCTGCCAGCACAACATTAGCTGGTATACTGGAATACTCAAAAGTTACTGAGATATCATATTGACATGTCATTCAGGTAATATCATAACAACCAGCATCGCATGGTTTTAGTGTTTATAGTTTAGTTGAATTAACATGAAAGGATTTAAGTTACAGAGCAATTTGCATGAGAATGGCTTAAAGACATCCTAATAGGGTTCAGATTAAATATCACCTCTGTCAGCTTGTGTGTGTATGTGTGTGTGTGTGTGTGTGTGTGTGTGTGTAGTGAAGACCTTGTAGTTAAAATGGGTATTAATAGCCCCTGTACACAAAACACTTAAAACCCTCAATAGTACTATTACGGCTGTTACAGTGGTAGAGACCTCACACACACACACACACACACACACACACTCACACATACACTCACACACACAAACAAAACTTTAGCAAATTTGCATTCATAGAGATACCTTGGTTACAAAACCAAAATCACACCTTCATACGATGAGATCCGGCAGAACGCAGTGTTTGAAAAAAATCTGGATAACAACGCATCCACAGGAACAGACAGCAGCTGATATAATGGAGGGAACCTGATAATTCAATTCGCACAGTACGCACAGACATAGATACAGAAGCCGTGCATCATTTGGCTTGTGCGAAAAAAGTGCTACTGCTGTTTGCCACCGCTGGACCTTGCTTCTGCTCACATGAGCACAGTGCAACTGCAATACTGGATATTTCATATTTACATAATTCCATCAACCCACCCTATCTCTTCATTTCTCTCAATCCATAGACACCTGTGAGAAATTTGAGCTAGAATTTTCCCTGCTGGTCACCAGGATTAGTTTTTTTTTTTATGTCACTTTGTCAATTAATCTCTTCAGCAGCTGTGTAAATCATGCAGTGATACACAAATTCTTTTACTGAATTGAAAGCAGAGCAAAAAAATCCACGGTGTGCATGCATGTCTGTCTTTTCTTTGGAATTATTAGTGAAAGCATAATTCTTCAACTTCTCCATAAAACCATGGACACATTTTCTTTAGATGAGAGCGTGTCAAGTTAACAAGCACATTGTTGTTATAAAATGTAATATAAAAAAGAGTTAATTAATAGCATGAGAAAAACAGCCTGCAAACATATTACAATCTCTCACTCTCACTCATTCATCTTCTATACCGCTTTATCCTGTATTCAGGGTCGCGGGGACCTGGAGCCTATCCCAGGAGGTTTAGGGCACAAGGCGGGGTACACCCTGGACAGGGTTCCAATCCATCACAGGGCACACATACTCACACACCCATTCACACACTACGGGCAATTTGGGAACGCCAATTAGCCTAACCTGCATGTCTTTGGACTGTGGGAGGAAACCGGAGTACTCGGAGGAAACCCACCAAGCACGGGGAGAAAAACATGTACGGCAAACAACTAGAATGTAACGGCAAACAACTAGCAAAGGGTTAAGAAAAGGCATTAAAAAGGGTTAACATAAAATTATATATGGTATACCAAAGTGAGTTAATATTTATTATTTATTCCTTGTTTTGGTTGAGACATTTTTGCTCTCATCAGAAATTGTTACCTAGTTAACAGTGATTAATGATTGAATAGTTCAGAATGTTACTCAGAAGGTAATTTAATAGCCAGTAACAAAAAAGTTCAAATGAAATTCGGCCTGGCTCTTCATTAGGTTTTTTTGTTTGTTAGTTTTTTATCTCTAGCTATGACAATTAATAGCCTCAGAAATGTAGCTTTTATGCTACATATACAGTATAGGGTGGTTCACTCAAAAGGTGCCCCGAATATTGTGTTATAATTCTCATAATTATGTAGCATTGGCAAGGATATCAGGGAGGAATAACAGTAATTTAACGCTGGATGTTTTCCTCCAAATCTTACACAGTGCGAGGCTTGGGACCCAATAAGTTTGCACTAAAGACGCGCTGCTTAAAATGCAAAATGGCATCAGTTCTCAAACCCTATAGAGCTTATGTGATCCATGATCATCACACTACACAAGCATGGTTAATCTCAGTATCGTCCAGTGACACCATTCCTCCAGTGCCCATTTAACTGCAAGCAAGTTATTGACTCCTTTGAGTAGAAGGCAGCAAAGTGAAGTTTAGGTTTGTCTCCAAACTGCTGTGACAAGATGGCTCCCATTACCATCTCAGAGGCATCAACTTTCTCAAAGGACGGCTTGGAAGCCTATATACATTAGAATCTGAGCTGTGGTAAATTTATTAAACTTGGTGAGGGCCTCTTCAGCTGTACTGCTAGACACTTAGCTTCTTTTATAGGAGAGATATCAGACGATGGGTAATGGAACTGAATCCTCAGATAATTTGTCAGCAGACGTATACAAAGCAGGTAAATCTCTATAGATGTGTCAAAGCAGACACCTTGGCTTGGTCCATAAATACACCTTCAGAACTGTTGATTTACCTGTTGGACAAATTCACGTTCCTCAACTTTGACAAACAATTGATTCTGAAACAATCCTTCATAGATTTACTAAACATGTAAAATAGGTATTTTAAAATAAAGGGAGTAAACATACAGTATCGTTAATATATGCTGTGATAAATTTCCCAAACTTGAAAACTTCTAAGCACAAGAGTAGCCTATATAGCAGACATGGGTTGCATGGGTTTGGAATTTTCCAGATGATCCAGATCAATGAACAAATCATGAGTCTTCTTGCCATATTGGTAAGCCATTTCTGTATGGATTTCAGAGTTTAGATGCTGATGAAAGGTGACTTTGAGAGCAGATTCACTGTACCTGCTTTCAGAAGCAAGTGTGCGGAAGTTGAACACATATTTAGCTACATTTCTTGATCCTTGGAAACCGAGTAAGTAAATGTTTACCGAAGACATTTGGTCAAAGATATAGCAAGGTTTAATGAAATTTTCAAAGCAAGTCAGCTTGTCGCCCCCTTGAAAACTTACCGCCGTGGTCCAGGTTAGTATTTTACCAATAAGGATCCTGATAAATTTGAAGAATTTTTGGTTGGTTCAATAACCACTCTTGGTTTAAATAATAGATTTAGCACTGCAACAAAAATACCTTTTATAGCTTGGTTTCCCTGATGTATTTTATGACCTGGAAAATTATAGAAATTGCTGGACTAGTGAGAACGCCAGATATAGCTTGCTTGAAATCAAGCTCAAACAAGCTTCCAATTCAACCAGGTGTTGTTATTTTTTAACAGTCATTCTTGTGCTTCTATGGGTTTCACCAATCTTGTTCTCTTGCTGCATCCATGGTAGGGGCAAAGTCATCTGTTATAGAATGGCGGCAGAAATGGATGCAAATGCAGTTTACCCTAGGTTAAAAATAGTTAAAAATAGGCAAAAGTTCAGTTGATTAGTAAACATTATTAACAAGGAGAAGTTAAAATCCATAAACCAGATATAACAAAACATATACAGTACATAGGGCGTGATAAAGTCAGGGCGGTGCATGCTGAGCTATACTTTGCAGTGGATGTGTGGAATAATTTTATACTGTGTGTTCCTGACTGTGAACAGGTGAATGTGGCAGAGTTTGTGTTTGCTGGGAATGTAGTCATTGGGTCATATTTTTAGACCACAGTGTACTAATTCAGATGTTGTTCAGACCCTGCATACAGGGTCGCAGGGACCAGGAGTCTAATCCAGGAGACTTAGGGCACATGGCAGCCAATCCATTATAGGGCAAACACACTCACACACTACGGGTAATTTGGGAACGCCAATTAACCTAATCTGCATGTCGTTGGAATGTGGGAAGAAACCGAAGTATATGCAGAAAACCCACCAAGCACAGGGAGAACATGCAAACTCAAGAGGCAGGAATCAACCCGGACTCTGGAGGTGCTAACCACTAAGCCACCATGCCACCCTCAGCTAATGTAGGTCTAAGTTCATGTATCAATTATTTATCCACCTTTTGCACAGTGATCATCGGTAATCAGTATAACCCAAATATCCTATCACACTGGGGCCAAAACAAGATTTAATATGTTAGTGAGTGTGGACACACGACTTTGAATCCTTAAGGCATGTTCAGTTGTGGTATTCAAACAGAAGCATATATAGATCTTGGAAGCCTCTTGAAATATGTCGAAGTTCCTTAAATGCTCTGTGCACATGTGGACGTTAGGCACTTTACACTTCAAGCAGTTATGAGCTCAGACCTTCGAACCCTCAGTGTCCACACTTTGTATTTCAGAAGCTCTTAACCCTTTGCCTTTGGTGCCCCCTCCAAAGCTGTCCTTTTCTCTTTCCCTCTCTCCCCAGTCTTTGCTCTGTGTCTTCTTCTTCTGTGCCGCAGATCATGAAAGGAAATATGCTGTCGCAGCGGTGTGGCCAGGCTCCCCCAAAGCAGCCAAAGAAGTGACTGGCGTATTGATCAAGCATGGCTCCCTGATGCTTCTCTTGGGGAGGAAAACAAAAAGCCCTGCCGCACGGCCACTCCTTAACATAAACAGCTTCCCAGCCATTACACACACACACACAGACACACACACACACACACACACACAGTCATCTTTGTCTCATGCAGCATCAAGGGCCGTCTTTTATTTCCCTTTATCTTCTTGTGCTCTTCTACCCATTCTTGGCGAGCTCCAAAAGATTGTTTTCATTCCTTTGTCTCTTTGAATTACAGATGCAGGAGTGCGGCACTGATAGCCCAGAGGAGTGAGAGGATAGAGAGGAAGAAAGGGAGAGATGGAGGGGTTTGGCAGAGAGGGGCTAGAGTCACAAGGCCTTGCTCCCTCGTTTCCTTCTGCACCCAAAGGAGGCGACCCGAGGCTTGTAACCCCAGCGAGTTTCTCGCCAGGGGGCAGCTCTTCTACCAACTGTTCCCGCCGACCCTGGCCCCAAAAACCTTCATTCCTGTAGGCGGAATGAACTTTCCCTCTCATTGCCGGGAGGATTGCTCATTCGGTCAACGTGCTTTGGACAAGAGCCTCACTTGCATCGATTTCTGCTCATCTGAGACCTAACACCCGGTGAAGAGTGATAGGCCTGTAGAGACTTGCCAGAATCGAGATGCCATGTTTTGGTTAGCCATCCTAAGATCTGTATAGTGGCCTTCATAGGAAATGATCTTTGACTACTCATAAAAGCTAGGCTTTTTTTTGTCTTAAACAAAGCTTTTTAAATACTGTAAGAGAGATTATAGGTGTCAAGTGGACCATGTGAATAACTATGTGGAATACATTTTCGCAATCAACTGTTTTGTATTTATTTCCATAAATTATTTTATATAGCAAATAGCTGAGAACAATGTATTATTATTATTATTATTATTATTATTATTATTATTATTATTATTGTTGTTGTTGTTGTTGTTGTTGTTGTTGTTGTACAGTTATTCTATAAATTCCAAAAATGTGTTCTAGGCCAATGTAACAGCTATACCACAGTAAACAGGAGATGCTTTTTATTACAGTAATGCAAAATTGAGCATCATTAGCCCACTATAAAATCAAGCTACATAAGCAAGCTAAATGTGATTTCATTCATGTTTTTTTTCCTATGTTTCATTAAATTATCTATTTTGTGCTGAGGAAAAAAATATGTCACTCTATACTGCACAATCCTGAGCCCTATATATGTTTATAAAAATAAAAAATAAAAAACAGTACAATAGTTAATGGCTAAAATGATTTGAGTTTTAAGGGCTCCGGGCCTTGCACAATAGCCATTGACTCCCCAAATCATTGACAAGGCACCATTGTCCATTTATATCATACTGTAGGTTGTTTATATTATAATATAGCTGTATAATGCAATAATTACCTTAAAATTAATAAATAATAATATAATAATTACTAATATAAAAATATGCAATAATTGGTTCGGATATTTAAGTACTTATACCACTCACAGGTGTGCTTATCCTAATATGTTAATATGCCTGTTGCATTATTTCATTCATAGGGCCTTGTATGAGTGATGTTTCACATACATTATGGCTAATAAGATAAATAAAAATATATCATCACTATCAAAACTTAGGGGTATATAGTCTGATGTGGCTTTCTATGAGGGAGACTTTTAGCATTTATTAAAAATATTGTCAATGTCAGGGTTAAGGTGATTCCAATCATTTTTTTCTACCTTGGGAAAAAAATGTCAGAACAGAGGTCTGTGTTCTTTGTGTTTTCTCAGTTTTGTGACAAGATACATTTTTTTTTTATTACCCTTCTAGCTTCCAGAGGGCAAGAAAGAAGAGGCTGCTAAAGGAGTGTTTATAGCTGCTAAAACATAATTAATATCATGAACTGACTTGTTTTACAGAGTTTAAAGATCCTATGTTATACTATTTTCTTTTACTATTTTTATTGTGTTTTTTTAATGCTCCACCTGATATATGTCTGAGATAATGCAATTTTCATATTTCAACACCTGTTTCACTTCTCATCTGAGTGAACTGTTTCAGCATTTATGTAAAAGAACTTCTGCTGATCCTGAGCCATGCTCTGCCAGAGAACAGCAGAGCTGGGCAAAACTACGCAACTGAAGTTCTTATTTGAGGTCACAATAGGGGAAAACTAGTATAGAGAAAACACATAATCCATAATTAATTTTTTAATCCCCCAGCCATTACATTTTTTATTTTTATTTTTACATTAAATAATTTGCTACAACAAGATATTGATGGCTGTATTTTACTTTTTTCAATTAGTCCATTCCGGAAATTCTGTCTTTAACTGTCTTGACTGCTGTTCCTCTTCTGCTGAACTAAGACATAACTAGGAAGTCCATCCATTCATCCATCCATCCATCCTTCCATCCAAGCATCCAGGAATCTCTGTAGTCCAGCTTGGGACTATGGAGGCCAATGGTGACCATGGTATTTATTCTCATTATTACGACCGTGGTAGGACCACTGGTCAACATTCACACAAGCATTCACACACTATGGGCAACTTGGGAACAGAAATTAGCCTAATCATGACTTTGGGCTGTGGGAGGAAACCCACTAAGCAAAGTGAGGACATGAAACCAGGGAAAAAGTGTTGCGTGAACTCTTAGCTATAATATGTGAGCCATTACAGTACAGAATGGAATATAAACTCACCTCGAAGGTCTAGTTTTAACAGGTGGATTTAATAAAGATCTGGGGTAAAAGTTCCTTTTACAGTTTAATTACAAAAATTGTTTGCACTTAATGTGTGTAAAAATATAAATGAATAAGTTCCAGTAATTAAACCATTTAAATCTAAACAAGCAATTCAGATTAGGCATCCAGTCTTTTATCTTGGTTTTCTTTCATTTATTGCACAGGAAACCAGGAAAAAGCTAAAGATGTTTCAACAACTCTCCACTTCACTTGTGAATCACGTAGAACATGTTCATAAAAAAAGGTTCAATTTGAAACCAAAGTGGTGGTGCTGTCCTTTTGGTTTCCATGAGTATTAGCCAATGAGTGCTTGTCAGTATGACATTTCAGGAAAGGACCATGTTGTGGCTGGCACTTCTTTCAGTCACAAAGCTCCTCTTTTACCAAAGACTGGTGCAGGTCATCTTAGACTACTACTAATCCTGCTGCATGCAGTAAAATTTTAAAGCTCACAATGCTCTTTAAGGGACCTGGGGGAAGGAGGGAGGGGGGTCACCGTTCCTCGGTACCTCCACAGGACCTGCAGAAAAGCAGGATGCAAGAATTAATGAAATCGCTTTCCCTCCCTTTTTCCATTTCTCTCTCTCTTTCTCTCTCTCTCTCTTTCTCTTTCTCTCTCTCTCTCTCTCTCTCCATGCCCTGGCGGCTGCTCGCTGCTGGCTGCACTGCTGAGGCTGAGGCGCTGGGAGAATTCTAAATGCTTCAAATGAATTGTTTGTGTTCGGAGACTTGAAATTCAGGGGGAAGCGGGGCGGAGGCGATGGGGGGAGGGGGAGATCTGGGGTTGTTGAGTGAAATGGTGGTGGTGATGGTGGGGCGAGCAAAAGGCTAAAAGACTGAAGAAAATTGAAAGACTGCCAGAGATGCAGGGATGCAAAATAACAACACAACCTGGGAGAGTGCCTGTACCTTTCATCTGCTGGAGGGGGATGGGGAGTGTGTGTGTGTGTGTGTGTGTGTGTGTGTGTGTGTGTGTGTGTGTGTGTGTGTGTGTGTGTGTGTGTGTG
>JAQQZT010000037.1:28222213-28241823 GCA_030068275.1 Clarias platycephalus | reverse complement strand
TCAAAGGAGATTAATGCATTTTTTGGACGCCTTCAGCATTCCTTTACAATGTAGAAAGAAATAAAAATCAGGAACGACCACGGAGTTAGAAAGTGACCCCAAACTTTTGAACGGTAGTGTATATTTCACCTGATTAGTTAATTTTACAACTATTTATAAAAAATTATTAAAAAAAAAAAAAAAAAAAGCTATGCAAACTGACATATTAATTTGATGGAAAGATGGAGGAATCATAATGTTGACCATGTTGACCTTTTTTGAAACATCATTATAGCAGAAATATACAATATTAACAATGTTACTTGATACAACCATTGGTGCTACATGTGTGCTACTTTATGAATAAACAGTCGGAACTGCCTGAGGTTAGTATCTGGTTTTAGCTAGTTAAATATTTGGTCCTAGATGTCATGCTAGTTCTAGATGGCCAGACTTGTTTGGGTTGATGGTCCTAGCTAGGCCAGGTGGTTCTAGCTGCCCAATGTGGGTTCTAATTGTACAGAGTAGATTGATTTGATGGTTTTAGGTGATCATGTTGGTTCTACATGGTCCAACTTGTTTTAGCTGCTCGGACTAATCCTATCTTTCTTAGGCAGGTTCTAACAGGTTCATTAAAATTCTAGCTGGTCATCCTAGAACTAGATGGTCTAGCAAGTTCTAGCTTGTCAAGCTGGTTCAAGCTGATTAGGCTGTTTCTAGATTGATTGCATGTTCTTTAGATTGTTAGGTTAGTCATAGCTGGTCAGACTGGTAAGACTAAGCTGGAAATGACACTGCTATCTAGTCAAGCTGGAAATTATACTTCTATCTAGTGAAGCTGGATTTAGCCGGTCGATCTACTTCTAGCTTGATATTTGTAGCTGGACCCCTTTGGTTTGGTGGTATTATAGACATTTTGTATGTTTGCATGATTTTTCTAGGCTTGATCTAGATGGAAGATCTCCAAGTTGGTTTGGGAGGCAAAATGGTCAACCCACTAGACCAGTCTAACAGTAGATGGACTATGGTGAAAGAGTAATGAGACGATGTAAGAGCAACAAACTGTTTTATCATTGTGGAAGATGTATGTTTGGGGCCAGGGGTAGCTCAGTGGTTAAGGCATTGGACTACGGTTCGGAAGATCCCAGATTCAAACCCCACAACCACAAAGTTGAGCACGGCCCTTAACCTTCAACTGCTCAGATGTGTAATGAGATTTTTAAAAATGTAAGTCGCGCTAGATAAGAGCATCTGCCAAAATGCCGAAATGTTATGTTCTCCCTTTGGTAACATGGTAACTAATGCATCTTTGTTCATCATTCGAGGAAAGAGACAGACCTATATGGAGAGTGCAAGGTACAAGTGAGAGATAAACAAGCTTAGAGATGTACCTACATCACAGAAGATCACATATTGTCTTTTCCTCATATCGTGCAAAACACAGAAAAGAAATGTGCTACTGTAATGTAAAGTTTAAGGGCAACGAAACAAATTGGACACTCACAATAACATTGCTTTAGGGCAACTTGCCAGAAATGACACCAATACCATGCTGTTATACTACGAAGACACAAATGTTGCTCCAGACTGGATAATGATGAAAATGCCCATTTTTTTCTAAACTCTCTGCTCATCAGTACTGGAAAAGCCCCTTGCATGAATTTTCAAGATTATTACACATATCCAGTCACCATAATCTTTAACAGCCACAAAGCACACACCACACAGTGAAGGATGTGAATCAGTCAGGCTACAAGTTTGCAAGCGTAAAGGGCTAATGTGCGACATCTGCAAGATGCTCAGCCCCATTTGCATTCAGCATTCTTCTTCCCATGTCTTCCCTGAAAGAGCTCCCAAGCATACAGTGGGCTGTAGCCTGCGGCTAAGACAACACCAGTTAAAGAGCTGGCTGTCTGATGAAGAAACATTTCCTGGATCGTGATGCTCCCTGTAATTTGACAATCTGCTTTGTTGTCCCTCATTGCAGCCACATTTCCTTCACATAAAGGCAGTTCGGGGCTGCCAGAAAAACACGCCGAGTGCATCACAGAGCAGGACAAACAGAAAATAATTTAGCATGTCTATTCATTCTAATGTTAGTACATGAGAACTGCTAAAACCTTGTGTTCTGTTCATTGCTTTCCTCAAGGGGTCTTTTGAGGAAATTTTTGTTATACAAAGGAATTGTATTATATTTTGGAATTGTTTTCAACAGGAAAAAGAAACCTGTTATAAGATTCTATAAAGACCAACCTGACGGTGAACAAAGAACTTTTAACAGCGGCAAATACCACTCCAAAACATATTATCTTTATATTGAAATACTTGATGTGTTTCAAAATTCTAGAGCTAATTTGTTGCTTGTTGCTGTAGTTTTCTTACTCCCATGAGAACAAGTTAGCGATTGTTTACCGCTTTCATGTCACACAGGGACATTGTTAGTGCACTTCCAATTGTGTTTAATAGGAGAAAAAAATGTAGCAATCTCAAATATTAGGGATAACTGTCAGGTTTTGCTTTTTGTTTCTAAAAACAAGGTAGCAGAGACTGTTGAAGGTGCATGGTAAATGCTTTATTTTTTCAACAGGCAAACAAATCCTCATAGCGGATTAAAGCCGGCGAGCATGCACACAGAAAGTGGTCAAGCAATGAAGAAACAGGCCAAACAAGGCAAGACTAGATTCAGAAATCAATGGAGAAACAAAGATCAAAACCAAATAAGCAATTAAGAACAATAAGATTTGGTATGTCAGGAGATGTGGAAACACTGAGCGATACTTCATGTTAACTGAATACTGGAAAGTGACATAATTACCGCAATGTCTTCTGGAAGTTGCAGTTAGACAACAGTTGTAATATTCATGTGACAGTACACAATGTTTAATATGATATTATTGAGAAATTGAATGTACAAATAATGGAGAAACTACACATTTGACTCGCACTTCATCTACAATCATGTTCAAAAGTTAGTACCCCCTTTTTGAATAAAAATATAAATAAAAATTAAAAATCATCAGATTTTTTAATCATCTACTTATTATTGTATTAGGCAAGTATAACTTCAAGCAAACCACAACAAATAACTTTTTTCGCCATTCCATTAAAAAAATTTTTTTTTAATGAAGCCAAATAAACATGCAGGCAATACTAAGTACCCCCTTACTGCTTCCGCAAGACATAAGAGGGTAAGTTGCAGCCAGGCCATGCTAATTATAAAATTAGGAAAATAGAGGTTTGGGCAATTTGCTGGTCTGGAGGATTCAGGTGTTAAAACCTCAATGCCAAAAAGGTAAAGAAATAAGCAGTGGTCTTAGAGAAGCAACTGTTGCTGCACATCAATCTGAAAAGGGTTATAAAACAATTTCCAAACAATTTCATGTGAGTTCAATATTTTACAGTGCGAATGATTGTTCACAAGTGGAAAGCATTCAAGACAGTTGCCAATCTTCTCAGGAGTGGACGTCCGAGCACATTCACCCCAAGGTCAGACTGTGCAATACTCAGAGAAATACACAAAGAACCCCAAGAGCTGCATCTTTGACCCTAAAAACCTCACTGAGCATTTAAAATGTTAATGTCCATGACAGCACAATTAGAAGAGTGTGGTTTGTTTGGAAGTGTTGCCAAATACCACCTTCCAAACAAACCACAGCCTTTGAGAAAGCCTTTTCTTAGGTTTACAAAATTGCATCTGTAAAACCTGTGGACAAATGAACCCAATTGGAATTGTTGACCTTAATGCTCAGTGCCACATTTGCCACAAACCAAACAGAATTTTAGCAGAAACACCACATACCCACTGTCAATCACAGCGGTGGAGGGGTGATGATCTGGGCTTGTTTTGCTACCATACTGTAAGACCTGTACACCATGTCATTGAGTCGACCATGAACTCCTCTGTATACCAGAGTATTCTAAAGGCAAATGTGAGGCCATCTGTCCAACAGATAAAGCTTGGTTGAAATTGAGTTATGCAACAGGACAATGATCCAAAGCATATCAGCAATGGCTGAGCAATAAAATAGGGTTTTAAAGGTTTTGGAATGGCCTAGACAAAGTCCAGCCCTCAACCCATTTAAAATGCTGTGGCGCAATTGAAGAGAGCTGTGCATAAGCAAATGCCCAAAAAACTCAATAAACTAAAACAATGTTATAAATAAGATAGGGCCAAAATTCCCCACATTGATATGAGAGACTGATAAAGTAATTCAGGAAATTATTACCTTAAGTTATTGCTAAAGGTTCTACAAGCTACTAAATCATGGGGAGTACTTGTATTGCCCAAATGTTTTTTTATTGTTTTATAATTTTTTTTATTTTAAGAGACACAAACTGAATAAACAAAAAAAAAATCAAGTTGAGGCAGCAATTTACCTTTCCTGAGATGCAATCACGTAATTTATCCAACCCCCTCCCCCACGCTGGACTGACGCTTTCAAACTGCATTAAAAAGGTGAAAATGGCTGTTTTGTGGACTCCTTATTCTGGGTAAGTATTTATTTATTTATTTATTTATTTAAATAAGTTTCTGTTAGCTTACAGCTATTTTAGCAAATTAACGTTATATACGTAAGACTGGTTTGTTTCTGCTTATCATGTTTCATGTTACAGCACTGTACAGAAGTTAGCAAGCTAAACATTCAATAACTGTACCTATAATTTTTCTACATTTTGCCCTGACTTTTGCCCAGCAACAGCGTCCTGCTCCACTCCAGCACACACGGCCACGCGAGCGTTCTGCTAACGAAAGTAAAAAAAAAAAAAAACCAGAAGTGTTTAACAGTTAAGGAGTAGCTGTGCTTCAGTACTTAGTAAGTTAAAAAACTGTCAGAGTCGCCAATGCTCATCTACGATTGTTATATCAGTTGACTATACCAAATTGAGTAAATACCTGCTTAATGTACAACATCACTCCAAACATGTAGTTACTCCTGAGAATGACAAAGTCAAACCCTTGAAAATATCCTTTTAAATATGAAACAGCATACTGTAGCTTTAACCCATCATTAAAATTCTAGTAAGAGCCTTTCACACACTGGTGGTATATAGCCTCATATCTTTTATTTTTATCATAACTAGATATGCTGTGAAATTTATTTATCTTCTATCTACCAAATATATATTTTATCTACATATATTATAATATACATTATTTCTCTACCAAAACAGTTATCTTTACATGATTCTCTTGTTCTTCTCAGAGCTCTGCTGTGGAGGATTGGGTAAGAGGGGTGACAGCTGGCCTTTTGGAGCTACTGCAGGAGCATGATGTTGGAGGTGCCTGTAGTCCTGGGTGACAGCAGCTTTGGGAGTGATGCTTGGTCAGGTCTCTGCTCTAAGCATCAAATTCCAAAAGGACTGGACACCTATGAAACCCTCCAAACCATTATTATTGGACTTGGAGCGACATTCTCCCCTCACATTCACATGCTGAGAAACAAACTCTTGTTGTCATTTTTGTGTCTGACGCATCTATTGTTATGCAGATATTTTATTGACTTTTAAACAAAATCGAACTTGTATTCGCTAGTTTTAAAAGAATAAAGTTTTTTCAAGCAATGTTTGTGTGTTTTAATTGTTGGGGTATTGTTAGGCCAATTTGTTTTTATTTTACTACATTAATGAGCTACAATAGGAGACAACTTACCTTTTTGGGTAGATGAAGAGTTGGGTTAAGTCAACCATAAACAAATATAATTAATTGAGCCCACAATCAGTACTAGTTGTGCTATCTTAAATATTTGAATTACAAGTTGAGTCAACTTAAGATTTTGAACTGAGCACATGTTGTTGAGGAATTGACAGAGTTGAGGAATTGACAACTAGGAGTTCCGAGTTAAGGAATGTTTTCAGAAGCAAGAAATATACATCACATCTTTGAAAATGTCCTTTCTCTACAAACTAAACTACTATGTGAAATATTTTGCTTGGCCAAAAATTTTTTCTAAAAGTTGAGTAAACTTAAAAACGCTGTGCAACTTGATACTAAACTTAGTTACATTGAGACGGCTTTTTTTTTTAATGAAAAGAAATTACAGATTTTTACTTATTTTGCCTTGATTACATCGAGGCAAAATGCGTTAAACACCAATCTGCACATTTAACAATGCTAAAAGTTGCATTTGCTTTATTTGTAATGTCAAACACTAATATTCCATGTTTCCTATCATTAACAAAAGTGGCAAGATCTTCTGACTAGGTGATAAAGGGAGAGTGAGATCCTTTATACTTAATCTGGAAATGGACCCAGGCCAAACCTTTGGTGTTCTAAAACCATCTTCCTTCATTACATAATATCTTTTTGCCCCTCCTTCCTGTCCTTCTTCCCAGAAGCAGATTGGAGATGTGGCGTTCCTCAGCAGTAAATAACTTGTTGACTGTCCTGACCTCTCTTTGTGCTGTTCTGGGTGAGTGCACCTACGGTGAACATGTGCTAGGGAGAGGAAAGGAGCAGCAGGAGAAAGGGGGGAGTGGGGTATAGGGGTGAGATGGCAAAGAGAGGAGGAAGGGAGGTGTGGTGGGCCCTGTCTCTTCTTCACCTCCCCTCCCTGCTTCTCTCTGTCCACCGCAATGGCCCCCTTCCCCTCTGCTCCGTCTTGCAGCTCCAGATTGGCCGTGACAGGCGTGCCGTTTCAAGTGTGCCTTTGAGCCAAATTGAAGCGAGCAACAGCACCTGTGCCAGTGGGGGAGGGCATTCAGGGTGGAACAGGCGGATGGCCGGAGAGAGAAACCCGCAACTTGCAGCCTTCAAAGACACTTCCTGCTCACACAATCTGCCTCTGCTCATGCTTCTCCTGGCTACACAGGCCACAACTTTCTTCAGAGTTTCTTCTAGTGTTTCAGTCACGAGAATCCAGAGACCATTACACAGCTTCAATTCCACATACATGGCATACTACAGACATGTGTTACTAATCTAAAGTCTTTGGTAAATCAATTCCTCCGTAAAGGCTTAAAAGAAATGCAAAGAAAAGATCCAGCTTTTCGGTCTGTCACATTTGAGACTGAAGTTTGCATTAATCACTGTTTTTACCACAGTGTTGTTGAATCCTCGCGTCTGATCAGTCATATAGCATTGATTAACATTAATTCCTGCAGTAAGGTTAAATGCAGTCCTTCTAATATGGAATCCTTCCTACAGCATCATGACTACTTAGACTTAGACTATATATATAATGTAAATGATAACAGGCCATAATTAGTTTCTTGGGCATCCCATAATATTAAAATGATAGAAACTACAATGTGCTGGTTACTCAGTATTGCATTTGTTGACCAACCTTAGTGGTATGTGAGAAGGAAACCATGACCGGGTGTGTTGTTATAAGAAATTAACCAACTTTTTGATACATTTTTCAAAACTAATTATTTATTATTTTTTTACCCCAGCAGCATGACTTTTGTGTTTTATTCTATACATGCTCACTCTTGTAGCACGTTTCAATTGTTAGGAGAGTTTTTAAATGTTTAATGGACTGAACAGGTAAAATCGAGCAGGAAGTTTCTAGTGTGAGTCTCACACTGTGATGAGAAGAGTGAGGGCAGTGCAGGGTCAACACACTCACCGCTCTGTCGAGTTCATTTCCACACAATCCAATGAAGGGTGCTTCCTTCCCAGAGAGAATGAGAGAGAGAGAGAGAGAGAGAGAGAGAGAGAGACTAGACCAGCGAAATGCTTCATTCATTCCCTGAGCAGAGCAACACACTCTTTATCCCTCTCACTTACACACATACTACACACACATTAAACTAGTCTCTCTCTCTCTCTCTCTCTCTCTCTCTCTCTCTCTCTAGCATACACACACGCACCCACCAGCAATGTGGAATATCTAATTCTGGAGCTTCTAATTGCTCAAAAAGGAGACCAGTGCCACTAGGCCCTCTGCAGTGTGTACTAGTGTGTATTAGTGTACTAAACTAATTTAGCAGGCTTTAAGTAGCAAATATTCTCTACCACCCTTTCTATGTAATAAAAACTAAACACACTACCACTGAAAATTCAGATTCTTTTCTTAAGAATTGTATTATTATTATTATTATTATTATTATTACTATTATTACTATTATTATTATTATTATTATTAGAATAATAATTATTATAATTTCATTATTTAATTTGCTATAAAAGTGAGGTTAAATTGCATTTCTTTGCACCACTTTTGATATGTGATTCTTTACTCTTATTCAATCTCCACATATTACTATTACTATCTCTTGTCAATTGAAAATATATCATGTATCATCATTTTTTTTTTTTTTTTTTTTTTTTTTTTATGTAAAACCACCCCATCTGGTACCAACAACCATACTAGAAGCTACCCGGATCTTTATTTCCCTTATTCTAATATGAACTTTATTTAAAGCTGCATTGAGTTGTATTGCATTGCTTTACATGATTATATTTGATGATATTTGCATGAATGAGCAGGTAGACATGTGTGCCTATTAACTTAAGTGTCTTTTTCAACTCCCTTTCCATTACATTACTGTTAAAAGTCAGTAAAAATCTATTCTTCGATATGAAACATTGCAAAGGATTTGGTTACTACTGTATTTGTGTGGGTTTTGCATTACCGTTTCTTAGTACAAACTTCAACAAGATTCATTTTTGTTCACATTTGTTTTTGTTTTTTTATTGTATCAGGTTGTAAGAAATAATATAAAAGGCAACCTTTTATGCAAAATAATGCAACATTTAGACATTGGGATGGGTCTTTTCTCTGTGCACAAAAATAATCCTCTTTTTGTTATTTTCCATTTTTGAATACGCCAGGCCTTAAATAAGCCAATTAGAATTTCCTTCTCATGTGACCACATATACAATACTCTCCTCCTCTTTGTTTCCCATTTCTGTTGTCCCCGAAGCGGTGTGGCTCTGCCGTAGCTTGTTTACATAGACACTGAAACAGTGCGATCAGAAGAAGAGTGAAAGACAGGTTGAAGTATTAAAAATGTTGTGGGCTATTTCAAATGGAAAGTTGCAGACACACTTTGGGGAAGCCCTGAGAAATATCAGAACTTGTTTAAAAAAAAAAAAAAAAAAAAAAAAAATATGAGTAAAATATGGGACTTTTAAATAAAACATTTGACTACATTGTGGCAATGTTTAATTTTAGATTTTATTATAAAATGAAAAATGAGAATAAATGTAAATACAGTCAATTTTGCATCTTAGAATAGGTAGTAATTAAAGCATGATAATGATCACTGAAGGTATCAATGGACATTTAGCTGGAAAAAAAAATCCTTTAGTGGCAGATGATCGGGTGGACACGTGTTAGCCAATAAACCAGGCTTCAGAGGTCAATGGCCGAGCCTGGTCACTCGATGGCCATTCATTACAGAGTGGTCAGACGGTTTATGCCATTGGTGGCAGTGTAAGCAGAGAAGTTACTTTTCCGCTGATCACTGCTAATGACCAGGTAATCAATGACCACTGACCAAGCTGCTGTGCATGTTTATTTAGACATACACAAACACACACATATGGATTACGTGATGGACACAAAGCACTTATCTAGAAACATAGAGATATGTACATATACTTTATGTATAATCAAATAATTTATTTCCCCAGAACAGTTCCTGTCACCTATACCTATGTACTGCAATTTGGCAGCACTTACAATGTTTAGTAATTAAAGAAAATGGTGTTTTATCAATGTATAGGTACATTTACCATTGTAAAATATCCATAAAACAAGTTAGTTTCTTGTATCATTTACATTACAGCATCTATTCTCTACAATCCCTATTCCCATTACATTCTCTCTCTCTATTCCTAAGTTAGTAAAAACTTGTTATCGATAATCCAGAAAGTGCAAAATCCACCATTCTGACTTTTCCTTAGAAGTGAATCTAGAAACTCTCTGTAAATGTAATACACGGTTCCTTCCCCATGTCTTCACCAGTAAAATTATTGGTAAAGAGGGACAAAGTTTTGTCACACAGTCTTCCTGTCTTCACAAGACACCTTTCTAAAAATCTCCTTCACAACATTCAAATGGAGAATAAAAGTAAAAAAAAAAAAAAAAGAAATCAGTGATGAATATACAGGTGTATCAATATATCAATATTACATGGTTAACTTCATCATTCAGGTCCCTGTGAATTAGCTCTTACTATAGAAACAATAAACATTTTAGAACCAGCGCATTAATATAAAGCCATCATTTTTTTAAATTACAGCTAGAATTACACTCAGCAACACTAGTTTAGGACATTTCGGTACAAGAAAAAGTATTGTTGCTCTTTTAGAGATCCAGAGATTGCAACATTTGATTTCTCAAGCTCTCATTAATGGTGGCTTAGTATCTCTTTAGTATCAGTCACAGCAACACTAACCAATCATCAGTATGTAAAATGGGGTGGATGGCATTTTCCTCTGAGTGTGTTACACTGCCTCCAGCGAGGTGCATTGTGCATCCATTAGAAAACATATGGTCCTTTAGCTTCATGTACATTGGGTGAAGCACATGCACATGATTGCCTTCTCTCTACCTAGTTGGTGTAAAAGGTGAGAGATGTCACATGTGTGGGAATTTTTGTGTGTGGTTTGCTAACTAATTAATTTAGGTCTTAGCATTACGGTGTAACATCAAGTCACGTTAGGTGTTTAACGTTGTTACAAAATGGATTTCTAATCCCTTTTTATACTAAGATCCAGGTCCCCGGCTTAGATCGGTCAGATCGGTTAGAATTTTAGACTTGGGAAAGAGAAGGTTTTGTACCAATGGTACTTAACACTTTAGTACATTGTGGAACATTAATGTAACTGAACCTAGACTTTTTGGTACAATTCACTTGTAATCACTCACCTGCCTAGTTCTTGTTTCCTTGTCTTTATGTGTTGCAGCTAAATCTTTAGTCACAACAAGAACTTTTAAAGCTACAACTCTCTCTCTCTCTCTCTCTCTCTCTCTCTCTCTCTCTGTCTTTCTTTCTTCCTGTCCTTTTTGCCCTCTCGCTCTCTCTCTCTGCTGTCTCATGCTTATGTGCACAGGAAGACTCATTGTACTGTACTGGGCTGGCAGATAAAAGCAGATTCATTCTCCGCGGCTGGCGACACTAGAAGTTCGTCCGCTGTGGTGAAAGGCTCGTTGTCTTGGCCTCTGTTCAGAGAGCGAGACCACTCTGAATCCGAGGGTTCTGGAAAGCTTCCAGAGCTCGCAGGACGGAGCGAGAGAGTGGCTCCGAGTGACACAGTAAACAGCAGGCGGAGAGAGGAGATGGCTTGAGCTCACAGAACCTTT
This sequence comes from Clarias platycephalus, assembly GCA_030068275.1. Lineage (NCBI taxonomy): Eukaryota > Metazoa > Chordata > Actinopteri > Siluriformes > Clariidae > Clarias > Clarias platycephalus. The sequence continues at coordinate 28,230,589 of JAQQZT010000037.1, read as the reverse complement.
ATTGTTCACGCACCAGCACCGTGTACACAGATTACAAAGTCCACAAAGGGAACTGTTTAAAAAAATGTCAGGAAAGAAATGTTGGAAGGCATTGCACAAGACCTGACAGATAGGCCAGGTGGGAGTTCGTCTTGGAAGGTGTTACCTGCAGTTGGTATATGTTATTGACTATATTGTCATGGTTATGATTAATATTCCTGTTAATATACTGTACATATGCAATTATTTCTTTGTTTATATATCGGTCCTGTATAATATCTAACAATCTTAGTTCTTTTTTGATATTGCTGCATTAGAACCAATAAATATAACAGTCATGTCCAATCTTGTAGTGATATTGCAGTCACTGACCATGTTTACTCCGAGTAATTCAGTTATTGTCAAAAGGAATGAAAATGGAATGACATAAATAAAATAAAAACACAAAAACGCACATGCTCCTGTTCCAGGTATTATGTCGAGCAACAGGAAATTAATGCTGTGTGCGTAACCTAATGTAATCAAGTTTGTGATCTGAATACACTATATAAAGAAGTTACATGCTGTGTTGTAGAAGCAAACCAACCAATTTTGAGTACTAGACCTTGGCTGAGTTTGAACAAGCCCTTCATCATCTTTTGCTAAATGTAAAGCATTTTCCTGCAAAATTGTTCCTTTTTCTACAACCTCTGTAGATGATAATTAATATTTATCTATCAATGTTTTGCTGATCTTCTCCGCTTTATCAAGGCTGTTCAATTAAAAAAAAAAAAAAAAACTAATCCTGTATTTACTTCCCCAGACGTTTTTCTGTCTCCTGATAATCTTTTTATGTGTGTGTTGCATTGTTGCCCAAGTCTTCGGCACGATTAGTGCGGCTCAGTCTTGGCGAGCACTCTGAGTTGTCAGAGCCTTTGATCTGAGCCGTCTCCGTAATCACTTCAAAAAGTGTAGATGGCACCATGAGGGCTTTGCAAATGTGCCTCCGTACTTTCTGCACTCTTTAAGCGCTTGATGCCATGTGTTTAAGGCCTGACGTCCATGATGAAAGAGAGCCCCAGAGCGGCGCTCTTGACACCGGCCCGACTATAATAACTAACAACGGCTGCTTTTGGGAGCTAATTTTAATATCCTACCTGGTCATCTAGTGTGCATATTCCCTCTTTCTCTGTCCATCTTCATAAAGAGACAAATGTGAAATCCTTCCTTTCGCCTTCCATGCGCTCTCTACAAGCGTGGAGAAACAAACGCCTTTGCTTTCTTCTTTAACAATAGCATTTGCATATTTTTTATAGTCTCTCAAAGAAAAATAGCCAGCAGGAGAAGGGCTGCGGTGCTAGTGTGAGCTGAAAACGGAAGTGTGTGTATGAGAGAGAGAGAGAGAGAGAGAGAGAGAGAGAGAGAGAGAGAGAGAGAGAGAGACTGAAATTTATTGTGCATCTGTGTGTGTGTGTGTGTATTTTCAGTATGGCCATGGCATTGGTCCCTTGACTGTAGTGTAACGCTAGGTCCCTAGTAGAGGCCCCCAGTCCCTGAAGGAAAGCAAGAGATGAGGAGAGTCGAGGACGAGTGGAGGGAGGGACGGAGGCAAGGAGGGCAGTCCACTTCTGCAAAAGAAAAGTGACAGAATCTCTATTAGAAGCTGCTCGAAGGGCACATGTACTGTACATATTGTTACGTAACAAAAGCATTAACATTTTCGTCTTTCATTTATGAGGTTACATTTAGTAGTTGTCAACCGTAAACAGTTTGAGCAGGTCTCTAGGACATGAATTATGCATTGCTGTAAACCTATGAATCGATTTTTCATCATATCACAGAGAAAAAGAAATAACTATATATGAAGATTTAAATAAGAGAGTGAAGTCAGAGTTGCTTTTGACTCATTTCTTGTTATTGAGCCATAATCTATGCAGATTCCCTTAGGGCTGTGAAGAAGGATGTATTAATAAGACTTAAAATGTGCCTTTTTCTTCTTAGAATTCTTGTTCTGTTTGGGCGAAAAAGATTGTATGTTGTTGTTTATTTTTTTCTTTTGTGTCCTGTTTAATTCTCTGCTTTTGTGTCCTTCAATCCTCAGTGAAGAGCTCTTCGCTCATCACAGAATTTTCACTTGGACCATGATGTAAATTTTGTAAATGTAGATACTTAGCTCACTTTTATACATTTAAAAAATCTATTGTCCATGTATATCGCTTTTTAACACGGACATTGTAATAAAGCAGCTTTTTTTATGCAACTACACCTATTTAAATTTTGATTGCTAATGAGGTGACAGTGGAAAGGAAATACTCCCTGAGAAATCATGACGAAGAAAACTTTAAGAACTAAGTAAAGTTAAATGTTAATAGGATGGTCGTTTTGAGCATCTTGTGATTAAGTCCTGGGAAGGAAGCAAGACAGTGTTTATGGTTATAAATAACAGTTTTTAGGTGCAAACCTACAGCATCCATATCAGATTATCCAGAGATTATCCAAAGCAAGAGGATTGGAAATTAATATATATCCCTAATTAGAGGACGGGAGAAAGAAATGAAATTTGATTAGTAAGCTATTCAAATATTGAAAAGATCTGATGTTGTTTTAGACAGCATTCATCCAATGTCCTTTTCAAATATAGGTGAAAAAAGCACACGTGTATGTAAGTGTGGTTGCAATTTACACTGTCACTATTTTACACACATACACACACACATAGCAGTAATATTGCAAAGGTATTACCATGTGAACTGCAAATTGCACTCATTGACCTTTCCACCTTATACATGAGACACATATGTTCGTCTTGCTTTGGCTATTATTCAGCCTCACCACAATATTCAACGTGTCTTGTATGCACATTTTAAATAAAAGTTAGCGCAGATGATAAAAATATAGTGTCCCATAAATGAGTTGGTCCTGTGTGCCCTGACCAGGCGTTGAATAATATGCTGTGGGCAGCTTGGCACAGAAGTTAACACGCTACTCAATGTTGCTTTTGTTGCCCTGCAGGTATGTGTGCGCATAAAAAGAGAAGGAAGGAAAGAGGGATATGGCACCAGTGCGTCTGAGCTATGGGAGAACATATGAGGCAAGCACGAGGCACAGAAGATGTATGCAAACCCATTTCTAAACAAATGGACTCGGGCGTAGCTTGAACACGGAGAGGGTTATTAGCATCAAAAGTACGTAACGTGCGCATGAATCAAGGCCTCCCAACCACCGAGCATGGTCGCACATACAAGAGCAGGAGGACGCTATCCACATACTGACACACTCACTACATTCAGTGATTCACAGAGAGCATATTTCCCACTACTCCTTTTTTTTTTTTCTTTGTGAGTCACCAGGCTACACTGCGCCAAACAAAATAGAGCACCAAGAAAAACCCTACTTTCCTTCCCTTCATGAAGAAGACGCACAAGTCCCACGATGCATTTCACTTCATTTGCAGGTTATGATGAACCATCACTTTGTATCAGCACGCAGCTCCTTCTAAAAGACTAGCTTGGCAGTGTAGCTGCCAGCGACGCAACTCCAGCAGTGTTAGCACACAGTGGATGTAGCTAACTCCAGCAGTGAGCCCATCATTTATCCCTTATTGGCCTGGGAGAGCGAGTGCTGAATTTGTGTGCTGGAGCCATAAAGAGGCCGACATTTCCTCTTTGATTTTCCTCATGAATCTCCCACACTGCATGCCAGCTACACTGATATAATACAGGAGCAAAAAAAATTATAGCCTTTATTTTATTTGCATTACCTGTAATAGGCTATGTGTTGCTAGCTGTATTTATTCCAGCTTTATGATGGAGTCATTATGCTGACAGGTCTACACTCGCTTCATCCCCCCCCCCCCTCTTGCAAATAACAAAATACATTTTTTTTTAAAGCATTAATTCTGACAAGGAAGGTGAGTTAACTAAATATTGCCATATTTGAACTGCATGACCACAGTGGGACAGTTTCCTGGATGCACATTAAGCCTATTTTGGGTTTTAGCAGGCACTTGCATTGTAAATGTTCTCCATTCAAAATCCTTTTTGGCTCATACTGAGCTTTTCAGACAGTCACATAGTTTGTTTTAAATGCTGATATGTCTAACAGAACTGTCTACAATAAGTAATGCAACTGCATGACTAGCCTGTATTCCAAACTTGATTCTGGTCACGAAATTAGTCTGTATTCATTTTTCGCTCAGCCAGTCACTTGTAGGTCTAGCCATGTCACGTTGCCCTAGCCTAGCCAAGTCAATGTGCTTCTTATTAGTAAAATTTCCAATTGCAGACAATATGTACTATTCAAACGTTTTAATTAAATATAGTTTCAATTTAATATTATTTATATTTATTTGTATGAAATCTATCAATAGACCTGACAACCAGGGTCATAACAAGAAACTGAGCAATGATGTAATAACAAATATCACATAAGGACAATTTCAAACTGTTTCCATATGTGAGCAAGTGAATAAAATGTGATCTTTAAGGTGCATCCCATACTTTAATGGCCTGGTCTGAACACTGAACATGTGACAGGAAGCAGGAAGTGATCAGATATGAACAAAAAGGAATCGAGTGAAAACGAATTAATCATGTCCGAGGGACAGATATACATGCACAGGATGTCATGTGTAAATTTCACATGTGCATGATGTGTTCTTCTCATGTGAAGCTGATGTCATTTCCACAACTGTAAAAGCATTAATAAAAAAATATTTTGAAAAGAAAATAATAATAAAATAAGCACAGGCCACCGGGCATGATAGTGACCTCACTTTGAAAATAACTGCTCTGAAACACTTCTGAATGCTAATATTTGCTACAACTATGACTGTTGTCCGTTCAGCAATAGCACAAATACACGCTTTATTTTCTGTACTGAAACAGAAATCGCAGGAGATCCATCCTTCCTTCTGAAATGAGAAGTGAAAAAGGCAGAGAGGTCATTCCGAGAGCTCTGTTTCTCTGTTATCCAATTTGATTGGGATTTGGGGTGATTTGTGCCGTCACGTCTCTGGGGAAATAAAATGCTTTGATTAATGTAATCCTGAGCAGGGAGCTACCACAAACCGCTCTCCTGGGGGATCGGTGCTGTTTGACAAACAAAAACACAGGAGCCACAAGCGTGGGCTACACAGTTAGCTGGCTACATTAAAGAGGAAACATCACAGCTCACCTTTTGAACTCAGAAGTATAGATGGACCAAGTAAAATGAGACTCCTGATGCTTAAATAAATAGAAGTATTGATGAATGCTGATCCTAAATCTAATAATATGTCTACAGTACATGATGACACAATTAACCAGAAAAAGGTCAGGCCTGGAGAGTCGGAACAGTGTGACTTGGTCTGTACTGACACAGAGGAGATGATCAAGGCCTGTTTCACTATTTTACTGCACACAGTGAAACATCCTTCCTCATTTCAGCTTTGCTCCTGACTTATCTCTTATCTCCCACTCAAGCACAACAAGTACACCCATCCGTACACTGGCAGTGAGGCATTGCATCAGCAAGTGAAATATTTCTAAACAAATTTGCTACACACTCCTACACCTGTGATCCACAGAGGCCTGTTTTTTTTTTCCTTATGATTTTCTCTTTCCGTCTTACTAGATGTCTTTTGACACTTAAAATGTATGATAAAATCATCAATTTGACATATTTCATTGTTGGTAAGATTTTACCACTGAACCATTTTCATTTTTCGGGCAGTCTGATGCAACAGCAAAACTGTTGTCAGGCTGAACGTAAGTAGATCTAGATTTGTACCTAAGCGATAAAGCGATAGCCAATTAGGCCACTAACCTCTTGAAAATATACACACTTCTTTGCTTGTGACTTGCTCACAATGAATAATTCATATAACAATCAAGCAACGCAAGAAGAACTGCTTATTAGTTCTTATTAGCAGAACATTGTCACATTATATGTTGATTTCAAATAAGAAAATATGTGGTGGCCTGGTGATCTGGATATTCCACATAGAATATAAATGACATTTTTTGTACTTTGCCTGTTGCTTAAAAATTCAGCTCTTCCACCATGAAATGTATTCAGTCTATCAATATATCTTTGATATCTAAACTTTGCTTATAGTTTTATCCAGTAAACCCTGCCATGCTAGGCAAGCAGTGTGTGTGTCTCTCTCTCTTGTTTTGAATTTTAAGATATTGCTTAACATACCCAAACAGTTCACTTTATAAAAGAGTCTGTAGTGTAATGTCAAATCTAGTTTTACGAAAGGTTGTTTAAGCATTTAGAAAAAAATAATTTAGCATGTATTCTGTTCTTCTATAAAATTATGAAATTTTGAAAGATATTAGTTTGACAAATTAAGCTGACTGACTCTAATTGGCAGTCATAAGCTCCCATCACCTGTTAGTTCAAGTGGAAATAACTACTGTAGCCAAACTTGGATGCCAAACAAGAAAATACATTTTGGATAATGAAAAGTTTTGTTGTTGTTGTTGTTGTTGTTGTTTTGTTTGTTTGTTTATTTTTTAACATTCAAATAATGAAAAAATAAATGTTAAATATAGTGAAAATTATTATTATTATTATTATTATTATTATTATTTTATTCTCGATAGTAACATATATATATATAAAACAATAAAGCAAAGTTACTTTACTGGAATGAGTGTGTTGCTTTATTCTTCGCATAATATTAAATATACGTTATCACTATTATCTAATACTTGTAGATATTTTCTTTATATTACTTCGGTATATTACTGAATAATTACTGAATTAGAAATGCAACAAATGTTAACAATAATGTATCCTTGTTTATAATGCATCAAATTATCCAAATGACAAATATAAAAAGATTTTGATGCATATAAATGTTGTCAAGGCATCGAATATTACTTTCAACCACTATTAATGCACAAGCACAGCTCGGGAACATCTTTTATTTGATTACTTTAAATCTTAATTCCCGCTGGGCTTTCGTACTTAAAAGGTGGATTTACAGAAGATCGACGGAATGCAAATAGTATTTGATTTTCTTCTGTTCGGGAATCTATTTACCTATTTGTTCATTGTGTGATTTTGGGTTACAGATGTAACCTTCGTTTTCTATTTAAAAAAATAATTTTATTTGAAATGTGGGACTATTTCAAATTTGAACTTATTTTCAGTTTGAATATCTCACTGCATATTCTGCGTAAACATGATTTCATACAGATGTGAAACATCTAAAACGTTTTTTTTATTTATTACTTTGTGGTTAGACTTCAGCTGTGTACTTTCCCAGAATTGGATGGATCCTTTGCATAAACTGCTTTTATCCTGATTTTCTTTATGAGAATTGTCGTAACTTTGGGTAGTTGTTTGATTATAACATCATAAAATGCGTATAGTATAAATCATTTATTAGTCTGACAACCGAGATTGTTTTATTATTTTTTTAATAAAAATACTTAATTTGTTATTGAATTTTAAGTTTCAAAATTGACATCCAATTTTGCGTATTTTTGTTACGAATGAAAAAATAATAATAATAAGGAGAATATCTCATAGTTTATGTCTGCGCTCCATTTGCAGGAATTATTTGCAGGTTATTTTTCCAAAGCATACTTGAATTAATTTTAAACTGACTGAATACGTTTAACAGGAATTTATGAATCATGAAGCACAGCCTCGTGTTCGATGTTCATTCTGAGTTTTGGAATTCGGTAGTGCAAGCTTTTTTTTTCTTGCATTTTAAAAGAAACAAAAATACTTTCAATTTATAATAAGGTTCCACTCACCACTCACCAATCATGCGCGCTCTCGCAAGTAAGCGCGCCACCTGCTGGTACGTGCACGCGCCCCGCACGTCACTGAGTGTCAATTTCGGATTTTATTCTTCAGAATCCAAAACTAGCTTTCCAGTACCTCGGTTGAGATCAGTGCAAAAAAAACGACGCATTGGACTAAAACGAATGTGAGGGGTCAGTTTGATCATCTTGGCTTCGCCAAAGGTCTTTCATCTCGACTCCAGTGCACAAACATATAGCTTAATGCGGCCAGTGTTCCCTCTTTTCTTCCACTCACCATGGCAACCCAAGCGCGCAGTTCAGCAATGCAACCAACGGGCTTTATTTGGGGGAGAGATGGGACGCAGTTAACCCGACAGAAAAGAGAGCAAGAGCATGTGCCGCTATATGCACTCTGCAAAATAGTTTATATATATATATATATATATATATATATATATATAACACGAAATCTTATGTCGAGTCTTCCTCCTTTTGTCGTTCTTCTCCGTTCTCCTTCTTAAAGAGTAACATACTCAAATTTCGTTCAAACTTTACATGAGGTGAGAGCAGAGGGGTCGGTTCATTCGGACGGGTTTGTTATGCCACATGCACTCTCGTCTACACCAGAAACTCCACCGTGTGTCCTGTTTGGATTTGATTGATTCCCCTCTCT
>JAQQZT010000037.1:28192441-28222170 GCA_030068275.1 Clarias platycephalus | reverse complement strand
TCAGAATCAATAGGGCTTTGTGTATATAACATTTATATGTTTTGTATTTATTGCTGATGTCCTAGTTTCATAAGCACTAAACATTTCAAAAGACAGAATGTGCATCACTTACCGGGAGCATCCAATCCAGATTCTTCTCAACCAAAAAAAAGTCTCAAATGATTTTTTTTCACGTCTCGGGTAGTGACCGTGTGTAGTCTCCCTCCGATCTTGTCCTTCCTAAGATTTTCGCTCTGCCTCGACTGAGCTGAGCGCTCTCCTCGGCACCGCTATTATTTTCACTAAAATATATGAAAATTTATGCAAATGAAAATCAGCACTAACTGTTCGTCTCTTGTTATACTTGGGGATTTTCCCCCACTCTTGCTTGCACCAAGAACAAATGACGTCCTCAGCGGGGAACGTGGGGACCTTGTCCCGTAAACAAACAAATAACAAACACCATGCATTTGAGATTACGTTTAAACTTCAAAACTTGGTCGATTGCGTGCACGCTTCCACTCTCCTTCTCTTCTCTTTTTTTTCTCGCGTTTCTTCACAGCCACGCGAGACGCCCTTTTTTGAAAGCGCGCGCTAAAAACGCAACGCACATATTTTAGCCCCAAAAGCCTGCTGTGTATTAATGACTAGACGGCCCCATGGCAGCGGCCCTGCTCTGGCGTTCAGTGTAAACAAATCCTCGAGGTTCTCTCGTTTTATTTTAGTCTGATTCAAATTAAACCTACTGGGACGCACATGGAATGTGCTGCTCACTCTCTCTCTCTCTCTCTCTCTCTTTTCTCTTGTGCATTTCAGGAAATCTGTACGATCTGTTTAATACACTCTCTCTGAATTAAACCTGATGTATCCTTGCCATCGAAATAGCCTTTAGTGCACAATTACAATTAGTTTGTGAATTGTTATCTACCCTTACTCGGAAATGTTTCTTTTTTTTCTACAGCACATTAACGAGAGAAAATCATCTAGCGCTCATCAGCTTTGTTTGGCCTCTTTTTGCCAAGCAGGCGTGCCAGCTCCAATTCATTATCTGACGTTCATTTATGCCCCTGCTTGCATCCTGTAGGGGACCGGTGTTGAAATAGGCAGTTTGAGAATGAATGGATGGCATGTGCTGCGTGCATGTCGTTCCTACCGTTACTGGAATTACGAGACATATCTTTTTGCGAATCCTCAAAGGACTGCTTAGTTTTGCCCTCGGTTTGGTTGCCACTTTCGCTCGTGCCTTGCTCCAGCGGGGATGCCCGCGCGCTGCATTTCCGCTTGGAAGCCTCTCACGTCGTATCGAGTTAACTCTTAAGAAGCCACATGCAAGTGCCCTCTGAGTGCATTCGTAAGGGAAAGTTGACGTTTCTGGCGTTTTGCATACGGTTATAAGATTAGCAAGTGACAAAGATAAAGGTATCACACTGTATATTCCTTTGTACGTTTTTTGACTTTTTTCACATGCCTAATATTTGGGTTAAATATGCATAAGAAGGTATAAAACACTACTGGCAATACATTTTGATACCTTTGGTTAATAATTTGTATAATTTTCATGTTTACCTACTTCTTAAATTAACAGGAAACATAAGTTGACTTAATTTCTGTTTAATAAATTGCCATGTTGCTATGCTTCTAAATGTCCTCTCCACATTAATAGTTCATACAGGGACATGTGCTCATAACTCTTATTAGAATTGCAATTATGACTGCTATATGAAATAGGCTACCAACATTCGCCTGTACCACAAGCTCATATTGATCCCTTGGGGATCAATAATAGACATCTATCTGTCTTATATTCGACGCTCCAAAGTTACAGCCAAAAGCGGGTCTATCTATTTTAATGCGTATTGTTATTTTTCTTATTTTATAGCACGCACTTTATGCATCTTGATTTATTTACTTGAATTCAAAAACAGCCAATTGCAATCACCGGAAGGGGGGTTTACGCCTGAAGCGGGCTTTTCCAGACTTGTCAATCACGTAGCGGTCGTCCAATTGGGAAAGAGCATGCGCTCGACTTCCTCGTATTTTGGAGGGGGGGGAGAAAGACGCGGAGGACGCGCGCGGCGCAGGGTAAACAGTCGCGTGTCCTCAAGCGCTGAGGGAGGGACAGAGCGGAGCTAACTGCCAGAGAGAGAGAGCGAGAGAGAGAGAGAGAGAGAGAGAGAGAGAGAGAGAGAGAGAGAGCAAGCGAATGAGGAAGAAGCCTTGCGACGTCGCCTCACACTGTAATAGTGGATTGTACTTCAGCTGGAGCGGCTTGGCAGGTTTAAACACATCAAAACAGAACAAAGAGACGAGAGACGCTACAGCACTATAAAAGAATCTGCAAAAGAAAAGAGAAAAGGGGGACCGGAGAAAGAGAAATCTCAACCGCCAGATGACAAAAGAAGCGAAGAAAAACCACGGGTAATATTTTTCCATTTGGTGACTGTGCATTCGTTTGGACGGTTTTGAGGACAAAATATCACCGTGGTCCACCAGCAGAAGTTTACTCACGGGGCAAAGTTTTTTCGTTTTTTATTCTTTTTTATTTTTTGTATTTGTTTTTTTTCTCTATATCTATTTTTAAAGAAATTACAAAAACAGCATAAGCGACAACATAAAGGAGACTACGACTTCTTTTGGACACTGGCTTAGAAAATAGGAATTATCATTTCTATTCATCTATAATGTCTGAATTGTACGAATTTTCTAATTGCACAGTATAAAGGATATAGCTTAAGGATTTTTACATCCTATACTTGTGCACTGTATTTTTTTCCCTTGGCATTTGTTGCTTCGCACTTCGATGGTGTTCTCCCCAAAACCCAACTCAGACTTTTAAAGTTTGAATAATTCATGAGATACAGTTTGCTTGCATCGAGAAAAGCGCGCGAGAGAAAGTTTCTGCAAAAAAGGGAGGGGGGCTTAATCAACTGCTGTTCATAAGATTGGCGGAATGGCCACGGCGGCTTCCAATCCTTATCTGCCCAGCAGTAGTATATTATCGTCGGGTTCGATAGTGCACTCAGACTCAGGAGGTGCGGGCATGCAGCCGGGCGGCGGCGTGGCGACCTCGGTGTCCTCCGGTGGCTTCCGAGGCGAGTCAGCGGTGAAAATGGTGCAGAGTGACTTCATGCAGGGGGCCATGGCTGCGGCGAGCAACGGCGGGCACATGCTGAGCCATGCACACCAATGGGTAACGTCCCTGCCTCACGCAGCCGCCGCCGCAGCCGCAGCCGCGGTAGCAGCCGCCGAGGCCGCCTCGCCTTGGTCCACGAGTCCGGTGGGCATGGCGGCCAGTCCGCAGCAACAACAGTCTCAGCAACAACAGCAGCAGGATGTGAAAAGCAGCACGGCGCGTGAGGATTTGCACACTTCCAGCACGCTGCATCACCGGCATTTAGGTCCGCACCAGGCGCACGCGACTCCCTGGGGCGGCGCCGCAGCTGCTGCACACATCTCCGCCATTACCGCGAGCCAGCAGCAACAACAACAGCAGCAGCAGCAGCAGCAGTCGCTCATCTACTCGCAACCTGGTGGTTTCACGGTAAACGGCATGCTGAGTGGCGGCCAAAGTCTCGTGCACCCTGGACTGGTGCGAGGTGGCACACCAGAACTGGAGCACGGCGCGCATCCGCACTCTCACCCTCACCATCATCACCATCAGCATCACCATCACCATCACCACCAGCAACATCAGCATCAGCACCACCAGCAACAAAGTCACCACGGTCCCAACAGCCACGAGGCACACTCAGATGAGGACACGCCGACCTCGGACGACCTGGAGCACTTCGCCAAGCAGTTCAAGCAGCGGCGCATCAAGCTTGGCTTCACTCAGGCCGACGTGGGCCTCGCGCTCGGTACGCTCTACGGCAACGTGTTCTCCCAAACCACGATCTGCCGCTTCGAGGCGCTGCAGCTCAGTTTCAAGAACATGTGCAAGCTCAAGCCGCTGCTGAACAAGTGGCTGGAGGAGGCCGACTCGAGCACGGGTAGTCCGACCAGCATCGACAAGATCGCGGCGCAGGGCCGAAAACGCAAGAAGCGCACAAGCATCGAGGTGAGCGTCAAGGGCGCGCTCGAGAGCCACTTCCTTAAGTGCCCTAAGCCGTCAGCGCAGGAGATCAGCAGCCTGGCCGACACGCTGCAGCTAGAGAAGGAGGTGGTGCGCGTCTGGTTTTGCAACCGCAGGCAGAAGGAGAAGCGCATGACGCCGCCCGGAGTGCCCCCGACGCCGGACGATGTGTATTCGCAGGTCGGCAACGTGAGTGCAGACACACCGCCCCCCTCCATGGACTGCAAACGAATGTTCAGTGAGACGTAGAGCAAGCATAAACAAGACTTAAGAAAAAAAAGCATATTTTATATATACACCTAATCTGACAGACTATCATGAAGATAGAAAACACATTTTGATACTGTGATTGTGAGGTAAATAGAAATGAGACTGCAGATTTGTTATATATTTTTCATCAGAGAGAGAGAAAACCAATTCCCCCCTCTTGTTTCCCCAATAACGCCCCGCTTTAACGTTCTTCCAGGCCCGTAAATGTATTTAACCTAAAAGGTTGTCTGCTTTTTTTTTCTTTCAGGGACATTTTTTAGTAGATTACTTAAAAGATGCAAGTTTAAACGGGCCGAGCGAGGCGGGCGACCAGAAGGTGACAACAACCACCCGTTCTTTCCATCAGGTAATTCTGGCGCATTGACATCAAGTTGGAAACTTTCGAAATCATATGAAAATGAAATGATACCCCTCCCTCCCTACCCACTATCCCTACACACTCTTGTTTATGAGATGGAACCGAAAGCAGGTGATTGCATGTATTGAGATGGGACGTTAAACCCTACTAAAAATGGGGATGAAATTCGAGAAGACGAGAACAGCATCCACGACGCTTCCGACTTATTTTCGCAGAGAAGACTGCACGGTATAATATATTTTCTTTTTGTCTTTCCTTCTTCACAAAAGATACGGAATGGGATTTTCCCCCTTGCCTTCCAGTCCTTATAAACACAACAGACAAAAAAACTTAAAGACTGCTCACATTTTTAGATCTCTAAGATCATATTTTGTGAACGTTTTTATGTAAAGGACTTAACGTCACACGGATTTTTTTTTTTTTTTTTTGGAACAAAAATTTAAAACGAAAGCAAAGAGAGACGTTCGAAAAGACTTTACGGTTCCTCGGCTGCACTTATCTGAAATCCTCTGCGGGAGCTGTGGATGTTCTCCATGCTGCCATTTCCAAGCAGTATTCTTTGGTAGGTTTTAATAAACGAGACTATGTAAAGCCGGCAATATATAGATTCCTTAGATCAGATGTTGATCGGAATTATTTACTTTATATTTTTCATTCAAATGTTTTGTTTTAATATTTTATTCGGGATACATTATGAACTATTCCAAACAGTAATTTATTTCTCCCCGTTTCAGAACTGTGTAAAAATGTTCTCTTCCCTTTTTTGTTTATTTGTTTCGTTATTTTTTTGTATTGTTTTTCTGTTTGTTTGTTTGTTTGTTTGTTTGTTTGTTTGTTTTTTGAACGAGCACAAATCAAGAAAAGCAGACTTTGGCAGTAGACAACAAAGGGTATTTTGATGTGATGATTTGATTGTAATTTAATTTTAGTAGTGATTCCGTAAGAGATGATTGAGAACAATAAATTTGTTAGAATGAACAAAACATGATTGTGTGTTTTGCCTAAGATCGCAGATCTTTGAACAAAAACGAGAATTCAAGAGGAAACTATTTTTTTTGAGGCTCTGAGACATCGAAGACATAAACATATCAGTTAATCTAATTATGTGGCTGTTCGAATGATTTTTATAAATAATGCAAATATATTCTTGAACGCTAATTCACCCAGACGTCTTAAGTACAAGACGACATCCTAAGCTTCATTTTTGAGCGCTAGGTTCTTGTTTAAATTCTCATCAGTATTTCTCGTTATTATGCAGCGGAATTTCTCCGGGGTTTTTTTCTTTCCATGAGATGTGCTCTTTTCTTTGCGCCACGTTGTGTAGCAACAGTAATGGCTATTCACTGGGCCTCGATCCCACGGGGCAGAAGTTGAAGGCTTGTCCAAGGTGGAGTGTTTATAGCTGCTTAGCTTTTAGTTGCTCTCTTTTGTTGTGCATCCGAGTTATAATTTCTGGTTCCTTATGACAGCTGTCAAAACCAAGATGCATGCATGCATGAGATCGCTTACATGCAAAAACAGACGTTTACAGTTTTATAAACACTTAGCAAAATCATGTAGCAATCGTGCACTGTCCATCAATAGACAATGAAGCTGATTTAAGCGCAAAACACGTGTTACTTCCTACAAAATCGTAGAATTTTTTATTCTTTATTTGATCTAGTCCTCATTCTTCGTCGCGTGAATGTACTAACAAAATACATATGCACAGTTCTAAAATCTGGAATTGTTGAGAAATCTCTCTCTCTCTCTCTCTCTCTCTCTCTCTCTCTCTCTCTGTCTCTCTATCTCTCTCTCTGATTTCATATGTGTGCACATGCATCCCTGCACACCACCAAAATATTTACATTGTCTAATCGAAAGCTCACATGCAGTAAAAGCACACGTCTCTGAGTTTTTACAATTTTCCTGTCAGGTCGTTGTTTGGGACATTTATGGATAATGTAACACGCATAATTACTTTTTGATGCCAAGTTTACAACTGTATTAAAAATACTATAAAATGGCTAAATCTTGCATGACATAACAAGGAAAACAGTAAAAGCTTTTATGATTGGTGCAGATTCACAACTCGTTCGGGGGTATGATTTTGAGGCCTGTTGTGTGGGGTTTTAAGTTTGGGTTTTACATCAAGCATGTTATTGACTCTACAGTGGCGAAAATGTGCTATGTAAGCAAAATAGGCTTAGTTTGCGGGAGACAAGCACAACTCTGTAAGTTGAATGCTGTTTATTATTATTATTATTATTATTATTATTATTATTATTATTATTATTATTGATGTTATACTTGAGAGCAAATTAGTTTGGTCCTGCTCCATTTTTTAATAACACGTTCATTTCAGGACAAACCTTTTCTAAAACAAAAAGAAAAAAGTGGTGAGAGAGAAAAGGGCGAAAGTGCTTATCATTCAACTTTTCTTTCTCGAGCTGACTATTCAGCAAAACGCACAATCCCCAACTCTCAAAAAATTTAAATTTCGCGGATGAATTCACATACACTAGTTGCTAAGCAACTGAATTCAATCAATGTTATAGAAGTAGCCTATGCATCTCCACTCTTTGTGCCCAGTAATAGGGATCTGACATTCAAACTGGTTTGGTATACGAATGAGAAAAGAGGACATTTTATAATTAAAATCCTACCCAAAAAGGCACTTTTGTTGTTTGCACTTGTCACGAACGTGACTGTGTCAGCTTGAGTCGCTTGTATATAAAACTGTGTACTGAACTGAATTAGAAGATTATAGTGCGATGTGGCCCAGGGTCATTTTGTTTGTTTTCATCCTTTCCTTCAATCTTAAAATCTGCGTCTTAAATGATTATAAAAAGTAATATTAATAATTTTAATAATAATAATAATAATAATAATAATAATAATAATAATGATGATAAAAAACTATGCTATGATTATTATAATTGGATATGTAAACATTTCCTATTGCTTATAAGTTCTATTTGTAGAGTCCAGGCTACTATTGCTCACAGTTATAGGATCTAAGTGTTTGCAAAATTATTTAAAATTATTCAAATTATAAAACAATCTCTGATACGAGTGGGTATCTCACTAAAATTTTCGGGTGCCACTGCTGGGAACCGTGGACTGTGATAAACAAGAGTTCTTTAAAAGGTTTTTTTTGTAAAGTTGTTTTTTGTAAAGGGTTCTCATGGCTTCTTAAAAAGATTTTACCACCTATTGACAGGGGAAACCCCTGGAATACGTTGTAGTGTTTTACAGAGAAACTTTAAGGGGTTTTCTAGAAGAACCACCTGATAACTCTTCAGGGGTTCTAATGTGTTTGTTTGTTTGTTTGTTTGTTTGTTTGTTTGTTTGTTTGTTTGTTTGTTTGTTTGTTTGTTTGTTTGTTTGTTTTCAGCCAGAGTGTAGTTGCACCTTTAGGATTCAATCGAAGTAAAATAAAATAAATCAAAGAATATATTTAGTGAACATAAACTGTCATTGAATTAAAGTTCGACTCTAGTAAACTACTGATTTATGTTTTATTTTACTTCACCTAAAAGCCTTGTGCTGTTGGTTAAACTTTTTAACGATTGTTTTCGAATTTATTTACAAATATAATATGTCAAAGCTTTTCAGTACTACAGCGCAGTAACCCAGTGTGCAAGGATGTGTAGTAAATATAATAAAATCCTATAATCTATCTACAAATTACAGTAATCTATTTATTTACAGTAGGAATGTTTGTATTAATCGTGTAGCCTAATCTTTAATAGTTTCCCAATGGTGTGTGCAGTCAATGATGTCTAAAAATATGCAGGACCCCAATAAAACTACAAACTACAACAAAAACAAGACACCATAGGACTACAGACAGAGTAAAGCACAACCCGATGGTACGACAGCTTATATCAAGAGATACTTTACAATACCTGAAATGTTGGAATTTGCTTTTTATTCTACATAATAGAGTTTTTTTTTTACTTTGAAGTTATGTACAACTGAAAACCTCATCAGTGCCTTTAAAGCGTCTGGTACTTTGGGGAAGCGAAACTTTCGGCAGTGTAACCACCAGTGTGGCTTAATTTGCTTTTTTTGCGGGGGGGGGTTCTTCACATCAGGGAGAAATGACCACGTTGTGTAAAAATGTAAAAAAAAAAATTAGGGCAACAGCAGTAAATAATCCAGTAACATAACTGGATATTATTATTATTATTATTATAATTATTATTATTATTATTATTATGTTACTGCTACTACTACTACTTATAATAATAATAATAATAATCTTGTTCTTTCACAGGTTGCACTAAGAACCCTGACCCTGATTAATATTTAACATCTAAAAAAAATGTTGTAGCACACCAGTAACGACACATTTGCACAAACTAAAGAAATTACTAGACAGTATTAAAACAAGTTAAGCCATGTTTAAAAGCCTGCGCGCGACCACAGTTCTGCATTCTTTATTATGCTTATAGTCATTTTCGTTTCTCTGTGCAGCCACACATTATGGGCCTCACCTAAGACTCCGGTGTAGTTACTTATAATCAGGCCTGCGAGCTCTCCTCGGGATTCTAGCCTGTTTAGATTGAGTACTCTGGATTCTCAGCCGTCACTCAGCACTCTCACGGTGTCTAATGAGCTGTCGCGCGCGCCTTTACTCCATTCAAAAACGAAAGATGCATATAGACCCGGTGTAACGATATAGTTATATTCTTTATCGTCGTTAACACCGCCTAATACAGAAAGGAAAAAAAACTGCCACGGGACAGGCATGGAGAGAGGGTGAAATTGCACGCTTCGGATCATATACCCCCTTCGGAGGGGGCATCTACTCCCGGGGCCTGGCTGCCGCTTGCCCTCCGCCGCTCTCGCGCTCATCAAATATTAAAATATGCAGCGGGGTGACGCGACGCGCCGGCTTTCCTTTCTATAGAATAGGACAGGTGAGAGAAACGGGCCAATGAACCGGAGCTGGGGATCATTTCATTCGGGAAAAAAAACACTTGGAATATTATAGCTACTAAGAGAAAAAACACAAATATTTGTAAAAAGGCTTTTAGAGCAACGCGCCCTGTTATTTATTAAGAATTCATGGACATAATAATAATAATAATAATAATAATAATAATAATAACAACTGTTTTTCCTTTCTGGAAAAAAAAAGTCTAGAAGACCAATGTGGCCAGAGTAGCTGAGATGAACTTCACGTGTTTCTCACCAAAACTTCCGAACCGTGGCAAATAAGCGAAAAAGCAGAGACTGAAGCTTTTTAATCAGGACTTTTTGCTTTTGCGCTTGTTTTTACTGGTGACCCAACCAAACACAATGTGTTGTGCGTTTAAGTTTGTTTTTGTTTGTATGTTTGTTTACAGACGAAGGACAGCGTGTTTGCAAGTTGTCAGGAAAATTATTCTATATATTATTGGACTGATATATACTAATAGTCACTTTTGCTGACTAGGAATGACTGGTAGACATAATTACTGCTATTATTATTATTATTATTATTAGTAGTAGTAGTAGTAGTAGTATAACCAGAATGTAATAATAATAATAATAATAATAATAATAATAATAATAATATAAAATTATTAGGTTTTTTTTCCCTCATGCACAGCTTTAAACACTTTCTTTTTAAAAAACTATACGTTTTTTAAAATCTTTTTTTTTTATCACGCTGATCAGCTATGCTATGCGTTTGCAATTGTGTTTTTAACGTTATTTTAAAAAAATCAGAATCACAACGATCGAAACATTACGGAATTCCATGAAAATAAATGTATTTAATACATATATACAAAAGCCTACCGTGTAGATTTCTCCTATTAACTTTCACATTAACACTAGTAAACGAAGAAAAGTTTGGAAGACCAGCTTACATGTAGTAGTTTATACCAAAAATATATGAAACAGTAAAAACAAATGCTTATCAGTTTTTTTTTATTTATTTTAAAAATAATACATTAATTAATTTTTTTTAAATCCTGTTATATATTAAGTCATAAAACTGTAAACGGACACGGATGATTAAGACCATGTCTACGTATCGTTTAATAATAGCCTACAGTATTCGATTTTTTTCCTTGTAAGTCTGTAAAGCATTCTGCTCCATATATGAATGTTATACTGTATATGTATATGAGTTACCCTATGATCTGCCACGCCACCCTGCTTGTGCGTTTTTTACAGGCCAACAGCGCCACCTGCTGTACATGAAAATATAAACTTCTAAAGTCAACAGGACGATGCACGTGCACTCACTTTTCTTAGTAGTCTTGATCGGTGCATGTTGTTTTATAAACTGGTGCATAAAAGTATTGAGGTAAATGTGTAAAATAAAAAAAATCAAGCTAATGCAAATACTTTGTTGTTTTATGCAATTATATTGATATACAACAATATCAATATTTAGCATGAAACCCTTTTTCTTCAAAACTTGCAGCATCAGGCTGGGCAAAGAATCTAAACCATGTCAACAGTACTCTGATTTCACTTCTTCAATGCATGCTTGCTTGATTGCTTCCTGAACATTACGTACAGAAGACACTTTCGTAAATGATGCTGCCTTCTTCATCACTGTCCAACTATTTTTTTTTTATTGGATTTAGGTCTGGAGATGACCAGGGCATGGCTCCAGAAGGAGAAAAGAATTGTCACATGGCCAGTTAATTATTAGTTTCTCAGATTAGTACAACTCTTCAACCAGATAGGCAAGAACTAATTAGTGACATCACCTGTTTTTGCACAGGGAGAAATACAATACATGGCATATGTTGTCAATACTTTTAACCACCAGTGTAGATGCATAAAAAAAAATTTTTACAATGGTTCAAACAATTATTAGGTTAGTTGCATCATATTTAATATTAGGTGCAAGTAAGCTTCACCTGAAGTGCTAAAGTTGGATTTCAACATTGTCCAGTTATAATTAATAATATCATGCTTTAGTGTTGATGAGTTTAAGAACGTATTATGTTAGGTCCCACTCATAAGACTCTATTTCAAAACGCAAATAAATGTATAAATTGCCCTAAATCAATGCTCATAGCACCTTTTCTTTTCTAAAGACAATATAGGGACAACTGGGAAAGTGACTCAAATGAAATGACTTAAAATAAGCTCAAACATCACAAACATGATCCTGATCATGTAAAAATATGAATTAAAATGTAGTTTTATTACATTTTGAAGATAATGAGAAACATATGGATACAACACAGACTGTATTATGGGCTACAATAATATACAATGTATTCACTGTTACCACTGCTAATGTATATCAGTATAGAGCTAATTATCTTACACACTGAGCACTGTATTTGCTCAGCCTTCCAGTTCTAATTTATCTTAAAATAACTAATTTTATTGATTTTTATATAGAATGTTCATCTTTATAAAAATGCATGCAGAAGACTATGTACAGAGATTTTTTTGTTTAAATAGCCTTATAACTCATTCAGATGCTAAGCAAGTTATGAATAGCAAAAAAGTATCAGCAGAAATGAAGTATCAGCTTTTTTCAATGTTCTTATGCAGCATTGTAACTTAAATGGGAATTCATATCAGTGCACATGTATTGTTGGACAGCATGTGCTTAATGTCAATAAATGATGCTTAGCAGGACATTGTTCAAGACCAAAGAGTGTTATAAGCTGCTCTCAAAAGTCACCCAGTAACACCGTGGAATTTATTTTGTTAGCATTTGTAAATGAAGTCATTTCGCCACCGTTGCGCCCTTGTCTGAACCACCAGCTCACATATGATCCATCTCTCAGACCGTGGCCTACCGAAGCACCATTAATCACTCAAATCTACAGCTTACACATGGCCTGTCTCCTCCCAAATGTTAAACAGCCTCGTTTAGGAATAAGAGGAATTCATTTAGCATGAGTGGGCAGGGATGACTGGAGAATCGATGGCTGTGTGGCCTCTTCCTCCGGAGTCCGCTGACATCTTCAGGCATATGAAAGACATTTGGTCATCGCTGCCTCTGATGGATTTGTCAATACTGCTAAGTGCAAGGGAGGGACCTGTCCTAAAACATACACGAGCGTAGAAAAACACCCAGAAAAGAACATGCAGTCCCACACACAGCCGAGCTCACCCAGTCGCTGGGATAAACAAGTACTTTCTGATACATGTGTGGATTAGTCAGTATGTTTGGGGAGGGTAAGGACAAGCTGGCTGATAGAATTACTGTATATTCAGAGGAACAGAGAATATGTATGTGTGTATGGATGAGGGGGGGAAGGGAGGTGTCGGCTGGGATTAGTTTCTAATTAACCAGGCTGGGATTTGGGGTAGTGAGACGAGCCGAGCTCTGTTTAGCTCCAAGGGTTGCATTGTTAACCATTTTCAGGTCGCAGGGTTTAATAGATTACTAATGATTGGGCACAGGTATTTCAGTTTAGGCATTATTGCCTGAAACCACAGCATGCAGGCATGTTTCCAGCTTAGCTTTTAAACTCAGTGTTCGTAATGTGGAGAGCTGTGAACTGAGGATAGCAGGAAAGAGTCAGTAGGTTCATCCGGGTCATCAGTTAAGAGCTGGTGTGTTTAAACACACATCACTTTCAGGACTGACCACCCTCAATGACTGACATCCTACCCAAGTGCATGTGGGCGCAGGAAACACCGCTGTTTACACTGCATTCATAGTGGTGTGTTAATTTGTTTTCAGTCCCATTTATATTTACAGGAGCTTGCAGTGGGGAAAAAGTTCTCTGCACTTTGAATGCTCACTTAGATATCCCTTAACTTAACATTACCCAACTGTCATTCTGACTTAATTACTTGTAAGGCATTTTGCACATTATGCACTTTGTATACTGGGCTCTCTATGTTGTTTTGCATATTGCACAATGGTTCTCGGGCCACAATATTTTAGATTCTAATACCTGACTTAACTTAACCTGCTGACCTTTTCTAGGCAAACAAAAATATTTGAGGAAAAAAAAAACTTTGCGAGAAACCTCCTTCACACTACATAAGTAACCACATTGTGCACTCATTCCCAAGTCATTACAGGCTTTCTTCCCTGAAATAATAGTAATTAATTGGTGTAATACACAAAGGACATAATTATCTTTTTTTTTCAGCACGGGCACATTTAATTACCGTAATTGTTCCCCAAGCCTTGTTCAAAAAGGGGTGTAGCCTAGACAATCATAATGCATTATATGCTAATCCCATATTTGATTTTTAATCAAGGGGCTATGGGTATCAAAGAGGGGGGAAAAACAGCAACAAGTACCAAGCTGAGCATGTTTCAACCAATTGTTTTAAAGTGTACACTTTGTAACCAAGGGAGAACAAATGCCCGAGATCTTTGAATAAACCTGCGTTTCTACCAGCTGCAGGTCTGTGTTATCTGGGCAAGCAATAGATGTGTTAATAACTGCCAGATTTAGCTCTTTCCTTTCACAGGCCAAGAGCAAAACTACTGATTAACGGGAGTTCCTGTGAAGTGTGGCTGCTTGCTGCATGGCTCCTTGAACGCAAGATGGAAATTAATAAGTAAACAGAGAAAGAAAAAGAGAGAGAGAGAGAGAGAGAGAGAGAGAGAGAGAGAGAGAGAGAGAGAGAGTGAGAGAGAAGAACAAGAGTTCTGATCAGGAGCCCGTCGAGCCCCCAATGTCAGCTGATTAGCCCGGGCCGACTGGACCTGGTAATTGCAAAGCTTTGACCCCCTCCAGGCAAATATTAGATTTTAGTGGTTTAACCTTTCATGGTGGGCTTAAATTGCTGCCACAGATGTTGAGCGGTAGCTGGAGAGCTCCTGTCCTCTCATCAGAGAAAAGATGGTCTTCCGACTCGGCTCTTATTAGCCTCCTCTAATTCAGGGGTCGCTTTTTAGGCCTGATTGGTGGTTTCTTCACTGATATCATCATCACCACCATCATCAGCATCATCATCATTATTGAGATCATCAGTGGCTGCTTTGTTGTTCAAAGTGTTTATAATTAGGCAGGGGGGCTTCTTTTGCACATCTGCCCTGCCAAACCATGTACGTGTTTTTTTTCCCTTGGATGATTTTCTTTTCTCCGCAAAGCAACATCAGGAGCCAATTATGTCCAAGGAGCAAAACATGAGAACGTTAAATATGTAAGTAGTTCTGAGGGTAGGAGGCAGTGGAAGGACTCTGGGGAAACCCCAGTGGCCATTAGAGGCGAACGCACAGCGGGATGAGGCGGTATAGGAAGTTTTTCTTCGGTCGCTCTCGGCTCTTTTGAGAGTCTAGGGTTACTTTCGTCCTGTCTGGGATCCTGGATCTCTTCCTCTCGAGCGTCTAGCAGCTGCATCCCACGGCCCCTCGCAACACGTTGCACAGTAATGGCTTCCTTCCTCTTGCCGCCCCTCCTCCTCAGACACTCACCTGGGGAAAAAAAGGTTAGACACATGACTGGAGAGGAGGGAAAAAAAGACATTGCTCTTTTTATCCATGGGAAATAGGGAAGGAACCCTCAGCTCGTCTCAGGATGGAAACCCAATACAGCAGCTCCTCTGGTGAAGAGGGTGTATGGGGAGAGGGGGGAGTTCAGACTGAAAAGTGGTTCCATCTGAGGAGGAGAAAGTGAGAGCGAGAGAGAGAGAGAGAGAGAGAGAGAGAGAGAGAGAGAGAGAGAGAGAGAGATTGTTCCATGATTCTGTGGATATGTTCAGTCTGAACTGAACTGTAATGGACAGTGATTTTTTTTCTTCATGAAACAGAAGGAAATACATGACATCAAGAGCAAGAAAGAAAAACTCCGCATGTAGTGATGTAGTGGAGCTCACTCTGATTGGTTATTATTGACGATCCCATAAGGGCATGATAGCTGCTTGGCATGAACTGAGAACCCATCTGATCTAAATCATATCATTCTTCCTTTATCACCAGTGTATGTGGAGTAACACTCCCTCCTCCTCCTCCTCCTCCTCCAGCCAAAATCTCTAATTTCTGTGGATGGCCGTGGCCACGTCCCAATCTACCTGCTGATCGTTTCTGGTTTCACACACTGCCACAATCGCTTTGTAATTAGCCTGATATTGATGAGGCCTGAGTCCAGCAGGTAATCGCCTGGCGGTTCAGCTTCTCTCCACTTCTCAGCCAAACGTCTCTATTTATTACGGCGCTTCTGTTATCAATTAAAAAGCCCACTCTCTTCGAGATGCTTTTGGATTCTGAAAGCTGGGTTAAGTGTTCGCCATGGATGCGGACAGTTGCGTAAGCATTATGATTACAATGATTAGGCTGTACATCAACAATATTTTACAGTAAAATTATTATGCTGATATTAAAAAATTAGTTGTCTCTTATCTGCAGTAGGAAACAGATTTACATGGACATGAATTTGGAATTTGACATCTGTGTCAAAATTGAGTTATTCATGTTTTCTTATTCTGTTCCCATGTATTAACATAATGTGAGGGTTTTTTTTTTTTTTTTGTACTATGCATTTTGGAAAAAAAGAGGTACAGCACAGTCTTGTTTTAAGGAGTGCAAAACCTTGAAGCAAAGTATCTCAAAATCACCCAGAATGCAGAAAGAACCTAATATTTCCAGGGGTACAAAATGATAGGTTAAAAAGAAAAATTATAAGTTAGGAATGGTATGGTAATTAAATATTAAGAGTAACTAAAGGTATACAATCTATTTTTAACAATTTAAAAATTTCCTCATTCAAATCTGAAATTTTAGAAAAACAAAAAAGACAGGGAAAGATGCTTCAAATAAACACAATGCAATACAAGTATTTGTTTAAGCTGCTTATTTAAGTTGGTTTGCCTATGGCATTCAGTAGTTGATCAAAAAATATATAATATATTCTTACTGTAGCAAATCTAGAGATGTGGTACATCTCCAAAAAATAATATCTGATTGGTCTAAAATACCATTAATGAAATACCTATTTCAGTTTTCCTTATCACCTTACACCACTATACTGGTATAGGATCACACAGCTAATCCAAGCATTTTCTCTCTGTATTGTCCTTTTGTGTCTACAGATACATATCATTTGTTTGTCCTTGCATTTTTTTTCTCCCTTCCGGCTTTAGTTGATGTGTGTGTATATAAGCGAGTGTATTATTCAGGCGGTGTCTCCTGGGCCACGCAGGTCTTGCGTGAATTACCGTGCTCAGGGTCTCAGGACGGCTCCACGCTGAGGCAAGGACACCATGTGGCCCTCGCTCATGTCCCGCGGCTGCTTTTTTCCAATCACAGCGTTCTCTCTGCAGCGCTCCCTGCAGATAAGAAGCCAATCATGGCTGGCTTAGGCACATGTGCTGGTTCACACAGGGCAGAGTCATCGGAGGACGGTGGGGGGAGCAGGTTGGCTGAATGGCCCTGGGGCAGGAACAGTTCACTGGCACCCATGACAAAGGCACACACATATGCGTACAAAGCCAAAAGCACACCACATCTGTGCAGTCTTCTTCTTCTTCTTCTTCTTTTCTCTCTCCCTTCCAGCAGTTCTGTGCATACGAGTGTGTCTGAGTGTCGATCAATGAGTTCCCTCGACTTGTGATGAATTTGAGTTGATTCATAATAGGCTACGTAAGGAATAAAACATGACAGGTCATGCTGTTGTAAGAAAATAATCTATAAGGGGCTGGTGTGAATTTTCTATTCCTGAATTTAGGTTAAATGATGTGAAACAGGTTGGTTCTTGTTATCACTTATGTTATAACAACTATAAACATCTAATGTATTCATTACCCAGCAGAACTTTGCCATGTTCCTGAGAAAACACAAGTTCATCTGTCCTGCAGACTGCAGTATTGGAAAAGCTTTACCTCTGACACTCATGTGGACAATTATGTTTAAATCCATT
Source organism: Clarias platycephalus (assembly GCA_030068275.1). NCBI lineage: Eukaryota > Metazoa > Chordata > Actinopteri > Siluriformes > Clariidae > Clarias > Clarias platycephalus. The sequence continues at coordinate 28,204,712 of JAQQZT010000037.1, read as the reverse complement.
ATAGTCTAGGATGATGTCAGCTTCATTCAAGTACCTTTGTATGTTTTTCATATAGTAACATATTACCATGAGCACAGTAATTAGTATTATAATAATAAAACCATACAGCCAAACTGCTTTCAGAGCTTGCAGTTTTAAAAGTGTTTAAATTAAACTCTGTCTGACCAATCAGAACCGAGTATTTAAGATTACTATGGCATATGGGAGATACTGACACGTATGGCTCATGCTGTTTACAGCACACAGCTCATTGAATCAAATGCACAACCCCAAGAAATCTGTGTGTGTTTACAAAGAAGCAGCAATTATGCAAAAGATGCAATAAATAAACACTTCTTGGACACCGTGTACAGTAATATTAATTCAACCGATTCTTGATATCCAACTTAATTTTCCTGACTCACAGCTGTTTATGAATGTATTTACTGTTTAAAGACTTATGATTAATGGTAGCGTCATCAATTAATTCACTGCTACGCTTTTATCCTGATGCACCCGAATCAGGTTCACTTTAGTTCACTCGAGTCCTTGGCTAAAGCTCAATATTTTTTTGTTATTGAGATGGTTTTTAGGAGTGAATTGTGCATGAATGGTGGAAAATGCTAGCGGAAAAGCAGCTCTGAGCATGCTGCCCTGCGATTGTGATTGTGTTGGCCATAACTCAGTAGAGCTAAGTAGTATAACAGCTTTAAGGCGAGACGGTGAGATGCGCTTATCCTGGCACGAGCCAGTAAGGATATTAGGAAATCGCTGTAAAGCACTGTGAAAATTGTGATTACAATAAGCTCTGAACCACGACCACTAAAGGCTCAGCAGATCTCTCTCACTCTGACTTTTGTTCGCTCATTTCTTTTTTAATATTCAAATGCTCTACAAACGGCAACACTAACCGCAATTCATTCCACGGATTCTGGCATTCCGCTCATGTTCTCCAAACAGACACGCTTCCTTTGCCTTTCAAGTATTAATGACTTGCTTACTGGACTGAGCCCACTTTTCCAAAATTCCTTGAGCGAAGGAGAATGCTGATTAATCCTCAGAGAAGACGAGCAAGCCATAGACTTCTGCAATACTCATTTTTAATCCGAAAAATCAAACTGGTGTGTAAGTGTGACGAAATAAAGCCAATTGAGCATAACTTATAGATTCAGTAATCTGGTACTACCTTTTTGTGTACATCACAAATACATAATTACTATTTATTTCATTAAGTGAACTGTTAGCGAGTGAGTTTGTACCTCCTTCTGTTCTGTAACAAATTGCAAAATAATCCATACAAAAAATCAATGTTAAATTAATTTAAAACTCATCATAAACATGGAAAATGTTCACCTCTTAAATAGCCATATTTTAGTTGTATATAGTTTCTTAGTTTACCCAGGAAACCACAAGGTACCTTACGAGCTAACAAAATACGAACAGCGAACCTGCTATTCCTGTGTTAACACGGTTAGGTCTTAGCTAATGTATGATTTATGCCTAGCCCCCTAACTCCCTACAGTGAATTAGAGACCAGAGGTCAGGTCTATTTTTCTTAAGCAAACCACAGCGTGCTTGTAGCTAAAGTCTGAGCACAAACACAGTTCATCATGGCACTGACGAGCGTCACACGTGGTCTGGTACAAGCCAGAGGCTAGCAGCCCATCAGTTTGATGAATACTCCTCAGCATAAGCTTCAGCTCCATCACGGTGGTACATGCGATGAGAGAGCATTGATCTGTAACACAGCACGTGCCTGTGGAGCACAGCCTTGTGATTGTTAGTGCTAAATAATGGCTAAGTAGAGAAGAACAACAATGAAAAGTAATAATTTTCGGTACGAACACAGAACTGCTTTAAAAATATTTTATGTATGAAATATGGGTACTACAATCGGTAGTTTAGAGTTACATACTTAGGTTTATGTTCAAAGATTTGAGGTTTGAAATTGGTTTTAACCAGAGGGTTAAAAAAAATTACGAACATGACAACGCACTTTATGTTATCTATACAAGGGATGTTTAAGTCAAACTGGAACTTCTGATTATGCAGAATAACCGAACACTATTTTTCTATATATCATAGTGTTTCACTAGTGCTTGGACACCCTCGAAGTGGAAAGTATTCTCAGTATGGCAGAGCGATGAGCAGGATTTCTGCTTCACGTCTGAAGTGCTGGCCTCCCAGGAACTCCTTTAATGGCACAAACGTGGAAATCACTTAAAGCAAGCTCAGGGCTGTACAGGAGATGTTCATACAAGTTCCTCTAATGTGTAAGTGGTGCTCATGAATGATTGTGTGTACAGTTCCCACAGACAGATTTTAAAGGACAGACTTTCCACGTGATGAATGTTCACACGAACGACTGCAATGGGCTCAAATCCACCTTGGCTGGGATTATCCTTCATGGAAATATGGCTTTTCTTAAAATGTTTGCACCATTCAAATGTTTTACTGCGGCCAAGAGTCTCATCATGAAACATGTTAGAGCCTTTCCTTCACCCCCTCTTGAAGTTGAGAAAACTTCGCAAGACAGTGTTACCATGAAACCACAAAATGCAATGGCATTCATCCTAAAGACTTTTGTGTGAAAATGTAATGTTACAGCTTTTTACTGTTTCATCACAAAGCACTGATGCTGGAGATGCTTTTAAAAAAAGTTAAATAACCATCACTTTACAAAACATTTCACCATATACATAATTTTTCTTAAATGTCATTTTGTTGAACACGTTTTAAATCCATTTATATTATGTAAAGCAAATACTGTATAAATCTAGGTGAATAAGCTGTTTCATGTTTTTAAGTGTTTTGCTTGATCACTATTCCTATTATCACTGCTGAGTCGTTACATAACAGTGCTCTGGTATAAGTAAGATTTAAAGCATGACCTGCCAACAATTATGCATTTATTACATTGTTTTTATACCATGATGATGTTACAGTTTGAATCTGTATATATAAATTTAATATCAGCAAAACAAGTTTTTTTTTTTTTTACTCTCTAAGTTAGTTCCTGCTAGAAAATATATGAAATCATTTCTAACCATTTGATCCCTGAACATTATCTACCACACTTTATTCATGTAATTCATTCAAGATTTTCAGCACAATAGAACAGCATTACATTAACGGCATTACACCATTTCTGTATTTGACCCATCCACGTGCATCTGGCATATTGGGCGACGGATACTCCCCACGTTGGAGATATATCCGTCATTTCTGTGGCGGTTACTTAAGGGGTCAGGTTGCCAGCTTGATGCCTGATTGTCATTCACACACTACGGACATTCCCAAATTGCAGGCAGGAATTGACCTTCGACCCAGGAGGTGCAAGGCGACAATGCTAACCACTCAGCCACCATGATGCCATAAAAGTCCATAAATGTTGAAATTATGTTCACCTTTTGTAAATTTTAATAATAGCAATAATGATATAGCTTTTTTTTTTTTTTTACTTTCTTTAGGTTACAATGAAGAATGTTTGCAGCAAAAGCCCACTGCCCACTTCTTTTGCTCAATGCAAAACAAACTACAATAATACATAGCAGTTTTATAATCTGAGCAGACTGGTTAGAAGCTTATTGTCCAGTCAGAATCAAAAATAAATAAATTACCAGCACCTAAAACCGTAATTGTTTGGACATAGTGATTTCAGTACATAGAGAAGTAATTGTACTGTGTTGATTTGAGTTCTTTAAGCCTGAAGGTACACTGCATTTATCACTCCAGGGGCTAACAGACCTGCATATTATGCTCATTAAGGCATTAGTTTTTAGTCAGGATCTAAACAGCATCACAAACCATTGTTCTTACAGTTACTCGCATATGTGACCGGTCGCTTGAACTGAATACGTTTATTTAACAAAATACTAATAAATTAGGCCTATAAATGCTATTAATGTGAATAGTTCATGTAATAATAATAATAATAATAATAATAATAATAGTAACAACAACAATAATAATAATAATAATAATAATAATAATAATAATAATAATGTAATAAAAAAAATCCATGGCTCACATAAATAGGCAAATTATTACTGTACATGTTTACTGAGTCAATATTACTATAAAGTGCTTTTGAGCTTTCATAATAAAAAAAAAAATCATTTAACTTCATATTGACTTTATTAAGTAGACCTTAGGTGGTTAGAAATGCTTTTTATTAATTAACTGCATACAGACAATGCACAAGCAAACTGATATATTGAAAGATAATGAAAGATATATTGTCCCCTTCTCAACAATATATTTAAGTAAATGGAATTTTTTTTTTTTTTTTTTGCTAAAGTTTAATTTAATGAGCACTTAATGAGCACATGGTGAATGTTCAGTTAGCAAAGTGATTCACTGTTAAAGGTGACTGTTTATCACATATGAGGCAGGGTACACCTAGGACGGGGTGCTATGCCATTGTAAGGCAAACAAGCACACACTCTCACTCACACTACAAGCAATTTGGAAATGGCAGTTAGCCCATCGCGCATGTCTTTGGACTGGAATACCCGGAGGAAACTGAGGGGACTGAACCCTGAACCTGGTGGAGCGAAGCATCAATGATAACCACTACACCACCATGTCAAAAAAAGAATAATAAAAAACGACTTGTTTTATTTAAAAAATCATTGGAAACCATAAGAAGTCTGACAATCAAAAAATATAATATAAAATGAGAGAAACACCCTTAAAGAAACTTATAGTTGTGCTGATACATGTCTAAATGTTTGGTCATGTATAATAAAACCACCGAATGTCATTATTTTGCAACATGTCCATGATAACTGGGTAATTCTGATGATGACACCAAAGACACTTTATTATTATTATTATTATTATTATTATTATTATTATTATTATTATTATTTATTTATTTTGGCTTTTGCAGGCCAATCTGTACAATGGAGCCATTAATTCATTTTATAGTTAAAAGGGGCCATGACTGGAAATGCTAGGAAAAAAAACTGGCCTTTAATTATGAGAAAGTGGTGAGAACTTGATACAGGTTGTTATAGGAAACAAATAAAAACATCAATGTCTAATAGCAAATAAAAAAAAAGAAGAAGAAGAAGAAGAAGAAAAAACACATATATTTGGTATATACAAAAATCCAAAGGAAAAAAAAAAATTAAAAATGTATAAATGTCCAATAAGTCAAATTAAGATTTTACAAAGATTTTAATACACATGTAATATTTTATATAAATGTAATTCACACTTTGTAAACAACATTTTATTTAACGAAATTAGTCATTTCAGGCTCGAGTTCATACTTTTACACGCGACTGGAAAATCCGGAAGTGATGTATACTAGAATAAAACGACTATTTCCGGTAAAAGCGTGCGCTTGTATTTCAACATGGCTGCGTCCAGTAGTAGAGCTGTGCGGAGCATTTTCTCAAAATGTGCCAACTGCCGTTGGAGTGCGTTTATTCCTCCCTCAAACTTGAACCGGCAGGTAAAGGCCCTACTTCTGTTTTATAACATTTTTAAAGCTAAGTCTCTTTTGGCTCATCGCTTGCTGTAGTGGTTAGCGGTAAAGCTTTCAGATGACAGGTCACATCTCAAACCGCATCCCCTCACCTTCTCTGTACTAGATAGTGTGCTAGAATAGAGCGAGCCTGCTCTGCTTTCTGGCGTCCTTTTTAGTGCAGTTATATACGGTTTTGGATGCAGCTCTTGTTGCCCTTGTGCTGTCTCTGGCTGAGAAGATAAAGTTGATTTTTTTTTAGTTTGATGTAAAAGACTTATAATCTTACCATGTAAAACATCTAACTAATGCATTTAAGTACATATTTTGCGTTTATCTATTATATTAAATCTCCATCTCTCTGTGTGGATATTTATTTTTAAATAAATGAAAATATCACACACTGCCTGGCCAAAAGGGCACCACCTAAGTGTAGCTAAGTTTCTCTAGTCTTTCATTGGATAATTACTGCAGTGATTAATATGGTTCATAAGATAATAAGTTATTTAACCCTAGCTGATTCAGTGAGTAGCTAATCATTTCTTAAACAACCATGTCAGAAGACATATCCTGTGGCTGTGGCAAAGATGTAACTGTTTCAGAAGTGTCAAAAACTGCATTATTAAAACATCTTGAATGAGTGTGATGGGAGATCACTTAAACTCAATTTGTAAAAACCAGAGGTGGAAAGAGTAATAAAATTTTGTACTTAAGTAAAAGTACTGTTACGTTAGTGAACGTTTACTGAAGTACAAGTAAAGTTACCCTTATAAAAATCTACTCAAGTATAAGTAAAAAGTAGCTCATTAAAAATTTACTCAGAGTAAAAGTTACTGAGTTACTTTTTTTTTTTTTACAGCGGGGGTGGGATGGGGGATGGAACACCGTTGCATCATAAATCTGTTCCCTTTGTTGTGCTTGAAATCAAAGTGGTCGCTTAAATATGACCAGGGGTTTGCTTCATAAGAAATTGTTGGCATTTCACTTTCAGCTGTGTCTGCATCACTGACATCTGTTTTGCCCGTCTCCATCGTTCTTGTGAATTTAGCGCGTTTGCTCTCCATGCCCATCAATCAATCAGTGCAGTGGTTTCCGGGGTGCAATTTTTTTTCCTTCCCCGTTGTATTATGTGTATTATTTTTCATTTTCATTCATTTATTTTTACTCAGTAGTGAATATGACTTAAAATGTAGTGAAGTACAATACTTTAAACAAAACATACTTAAGTAAAAGTAAAATTACAGAATTACTTTAAAAAGTAGAAATACACAAAAAATCTACTCAATTACAGTAATGCGAGTAAATGTAATTCATTACTTTCCACCTCTGGTAAAAACAAACAAACAAACAAAAAAACAGTAGAACTCACAGCTATGTTTATCACTGAAAGTAAGAGCTTTTCCAAATGCACAATGTGAAGAGAACTCAAGGGATTAGGACTAAACACCATGAAAAAAAAACTTACAATTAGAGGCTAATCAGAAAAAAGGCTTCACTTTGTTAGGAAGCATAAAACGTATTACACCCAACAGATTTACCCTGTTCCAGAGTGATGACCGGGGTCATGTACTGTATAACAAAACCACGGAATGTCATTATTTTGCAATATGTTCAAGATAACTGGGTAATTCTGATTATGATGCCAATAGGACTTTACATTATATACTTTTTTACAATTTTATTATTAGTAGTAGTATATGTAAAATAATAATAAATCAAATAAGAATATTATTAATAAAAAGTGATGCGGACAAAGTGATCCCAATATGCCTATCCCATGCCATGATGCGGGAAGACCCTGAGACGTTCATGCAGGAGGACATAGATGTAAGACGCACATTATTGACACAGATTATATGACAAGCCAGTGCGGGCAGTGTTATGATCTGGTGTTGCTTCAATTGGTCAGATCTAGGTTCAGCAAAGTTATGTGCCCAAAAAATGAGGTCAGCTGACTACCTGAATAAACTGAATGATGATTTCTTGATGAATCAGGGATATTCCCAGACGACCCATTGAAAATCTATGGCATGTCCTGGAGAAGTTTTGTAGTAAAGAAATTAATGTGACTCTGGCCTGAAATAAATGTTGTGACATTGCACAAGCTTATCAAAATGACCCCACGGCCATAATGAAAGCAGAAGGCCCTCCTATCATCTTCGGTCCAAATATTAGAGTTTTAGAATTTATTATAATTTTCTTTTTTACCATATTTGAACAACACAAAATCAAAAGTTTACTAATAAACGTATGCCAGTATTATTTTGTGTATTTAAGTGTGTATGGTAACACTGGCTTTATCGAGTTATGTGAATCATGGCCACATGTATTTATTCTGATGAGTATTAAACAGCTATTCTTAATTGTTAATTATTCCATGTGAATTATAGACAGTTTGTAAATACTGGACTGCTATGTTACCGCTGTTGTTTAATCCTCTTTTTGTTTCTCAAGCTGATCAGCAGGCAGATCTGTGTGTCTTCAGCTGCATGGAGGAAGAACCTTGCAGCTGCCGGACCTGAAAAGTTTTCAGAAGAATACATTAAGAAACAAATCGAAGACTTCAATATTGGCAAACGGCACCTGGCCAACATGATGGGGGAAGACCCTGAGACGTTCACGCAGGAGGACATAGATGTAAGACGCACATTATTGACACAGATTATATGACTAGTGAGTGTGTGTTTTGAGCACTCAGGCTTTGTATTCTGTGGGCAGTGATTTTTAACAGCAGATACAAGTTACAGATCTGATTTGTATAATATCTAGACGTTACACTGGACCAAACTAATGTGTAGATGGACCACAACACACCTGACTCTGTAATCCATGCATTTTTATTTCAGTAATGAGGAACTCGTAAAGAATGTATCCTTTGTGACTCATTGAGTTGCTCTCAAATGAATTCTATGTTAGAAACATAGATTGTATAAAACTAAACTGGACAAACCCTCATTGATGTCAGAAGCAGGTTTTTTTGAAGTGCGTTTTTGAAGCTTAATTGTGGGAGATATGGTCACCGCCATCATGGCAGGAGCTGACTGAGCCTAAATCCCAGTTAATCCATAAATGTGGAAATGGGCAGAATGAATATATCCTGGTTGTTGGATGGAACATGCCTACTTAGCTTAGCTTAAACTTGGAAAACATTTAATTCCCTTGTAAAGTTGTACATTTTAGCTCAGGGTTTATGGGGATTGAATCACTTTTGAAGCCAAAGTTCAACCTCCTTTTAGCACTTTCGTGTTGGACTTGTTTTTTCAGAACCGGAGGTTGCCCCTTGGTTAGAAAACAGGTTTAGCTATATGATAAAGGGAATCCGTTTTCCAGCATTTGTCTTCTGACATAGTTGTTTAAGAAATGAGAAGTTACTCATCGCATCAGTGGAAAGAATATTAATCACTACAGTAATTTTCCAATCTCAAAAGTATTGCTTATGTAAATCCAAATGCCATCTGTTTTTGGCCAATATGACACCGTGAGGTTTGCCACTGCTAATAGATGGGAAAGCATTATGTTTTCAGGCGTCTAGCTGAGATTTCAGTGAAGCATTGTTGAATGTTTGTTGGATTTATATGGAATTTTCTTTGTAAGGAACTGAACAGATTTTTTTTATTGTTTGAGTTAGTGGTCATGTTACAACTGGGTCAAATGTCCTTTTTTTATTATTTGTTTTTTTCTTTGTAGTGTAATTCATGTTTGAAGTTTATTAAGGGTGCATACAAATTAGCAATAAGAAGTAGAAGACTTGTTGCTGGGGAAAACCTACCAATTGTTGCCATTTACTATAGCTGTGTTTAATATGGTGGAACATCTATAAATAACATTAGTTCCCCTTATTACTTATTGTATAACAGACAAAAAATGCAGCCTGTTGGAGAGAAAAATAGAAACCCCCAAAACGCAACATCTTCCATTCTCAAGACTTTTCCATGAGGGAAAATGTAAAGCATATGTGTCAAACTGAAGGCCCACTGGCCAAATACAACCCATTGCCATGTGTTCTTCAGCTTGTGAGAACTCATAATAGTAATAGAGAAATGGACTATATTACCTAATATTATCCATAAGCAGAAATCATAACAGCCATAGTGCTGTGAGCAGACTGACCACCACCTCTCTGCTGCAGTCAGAGATAAGTCAACAAAATATTCGGTGTCGGGTGTTGGAGATGGGGTTGCCAGGACTTTGTTTGCGGCAAAGGGAAAGAGGAAATACTTAGAGTAGGAATTCCAAGTTAAGGGGAGCATCTTCTTTAGTTTCTCCTTGTCAGTGGTTGGAAATTGAGTTACAGCCTTTGTAGTGACATGACTTATTTAATCCTGCGTACAATCTATTATCAACCAAGCTTGCCTTATTTACAATGTTGCCGTAAAAGCTCCACTAAAAATGAGACATCATCTTAATATAGATCCAGGCTTCTTTCAGTGCATTTCCTTATAATAAGGACCCATTTAGTTGATAAACTGTTTCATATTGTTTAATTTCTTTGTTTGCTTATTTGTCACACTTAAATGACTTAAACTAATTTAAATATTACACAAAGATAACAAGAGTAAATACAAAATGCTGTTTTTAAATGATTTATTAAGAGAAAAAAGCTTTCCAAACCAGCCTGGCCCTATGTGGAAAAAGTAATTTCCCCCTTAACCTAATAACTGGTTGCATTCAAGCGTTTGCTGTGACAATGCACAAATGGCAATGAGTCTTTCACATCACTGTGGAGGAATTTTGGCCCACACTTCTTTTTTTTAGAATTGTTTTAGTTCTGCCACATCTGAGGATTTAACCTGTTCACGTCACAGCATCTCGGTTGGATTTAAGTCCTGACTTTGACTAGACCTCTCCAAAACTTTAAGTTTGTTTTTTTTAGCCATTCAGAGACAGACTAGCTGGCGTGTTTTGGATCATTTTCCTGCTGCATCATTTAAGTGCGCTTGAACTTGAGGTCATGAACTGATGGCTGGACATTCTTCTTCAGGGTTTTTTAGTGGAGCACAGAAATCATGTTTCCATCAATTATTGCAAGTCGTCCAGATTACTTTTTCACATAGGGTCAGGAAGGTTTGGACAGCTCTTTTCCCTTAAAAAGTTAATAAAAATAATTTGAATAATTTAAGTTAAAAAAAATAATTTAATAAAAAGAGTCCTTTTTCACAGCAGTGTAGGAATTTAGCTGTTACCCCATAAACAGTAGGATGAGCTCATATACAACATAATAATGGTTTGCTCAGCAGCTGATGCTACTGTTAAAGCTGCTCATACAGAATGTTAACACTTTCAGCTCAATCAGAACGGAGAATTCGGCAGTGCTGTGGGTCAAGCCTGCAACAGGCAGGAAATTCATGAGCTGATTTTATAAGTCTGTGAGATAAATACATAAAGTGCTGAATATTTTGAAAATCTCCATTCCTACAATGTCTAATTCTGTTTCTTTCTCTTAAATACCAGAACCCATTGCATTAAACAGGTGACCTTTTTTCACATTCACAACTGTGATTAGTTAAAAGCTGGAGCTGGTGGCCTTTGGAGTACATCTGCTGAAGGCAATGCCAACTCTCTCTGCATTAAATAAAGCTTTTTGGCTGTTTCTTTCTGTTTTTTTGTTTTTTGTTTTTTTGGAACGCTTCCCATTGTGGACCGGTTTTGTGTACTTTGTTAGACCTGTTCATTACAACAAACTTTGAAATGTGTTTCTGTTCAGGCAAAGAATGAAGACGTTAGTGCTGCATTCTCAGCTTAAAAAAATGATAGGGTAATGTTGAAGAGTCTTGAAGACTTGATTTAGTGCCATCATGCGTAATGTGTTCTGTCCGTGAAAGGCTCAACGATGAAAAGCCCTATTGCACCAGTGAATAGCTAAATTATTATTGTATACGTGCTTAAATAATATTCCTTATATTAGTTTCACTAAGCCTATGCTCAAAAACGGTGCTGGAATTTTATTTTCTAGTTTAAATTAAGTTAGTATGTGTCTACAAATGTTACTCTTGGCCTTGAGAATGTAGCTCAAAAGTAGTAACGCTGCTTTTGAAATTTCCGTAACATTAAATGATAACACATGGCATGCTGCACTGACATCGGAAATTGGTCACTGCAATATAAATAAAATTGAATTGAACTTTTCACAGTGGTCTTTGTTGCAAAGCAGCTTTAAAGAATAAAAAAAAAAAAAATACAAAATAACTTGTGAGGAATGAGGAAATGTGTATAAATTGTAATTATCAGTTTGTCTCAGGTGAGAAAGTAAATGTAAAAACAAAAAGCTTTCACCACATCAACAAATGTATTCTCTTCTTTGACAAACAGACATTTTTTAAAAAAATCTGTGCAGTATTAGTCTGGGAAACATGACTGAGTGAGATGTTATTATTAGAAGGATTACGTATTAGAACTAGCAGATTAATATAAAGCTGTGGTTTATAACAGTTGAACAGTTGAGACTACTGTTATATCTATAAGGTTAAGTTCTGATGTGTAAAAATTTAGTCACACTGTGGTTAATAATCTGGGGTAATAAACTGATAAATATAAGGTAAACGTTTTTAGTCTGTGTTGCCTCAGAGTTTTTACAATCAGACTTTTACCTAAATGGTAGTTATCGTGCTTGGCTGGAGTTTCGTTTGGGATCTGGGCCCAATTCTACTATAATACCTAAAGCATTGCTTTTGGGATGAAGCCAAGCCGAAGCCTCTCCGGTGGTCACAGAAAGACGGCGATGTTCAAAGATACTTTAATGCTTTTCTCTCTCTCTCTCTCTCTCTCTCTCTCTCTCTCTCTCTCTCTCTCTCTCTCTCTCTCTCTCTCTCTCTCTCT
>JAQQZT010000037.1:28180188-28192341 GCA_030068275.1 Clarias platycephalus | reverse complement strand
ATACTTTAATGCTTGTCTCTCTCTCTCTCTCTCTCTCTCTCTCTCTCTCTCTCTCTCTCTCTCTCTCTCTCTCTCTCTCTCGTCCTTTCCCTGTACTGTAATTGATTCATCACACCAAATGTGCCCAATTTGCATTTATCCCCAATCCTCCACCATCGTTAATGAATTGAGTCCTCAGTGCCAGCGTGGCTAAGAGGCAGTGACACCCACCAAGCCTCTGCCAGACGAGCGGGGAATGGCTTGGACTGCCGGGCAGGGAGGCAGGGCACTAAACGGGTTGCCAGCTCTGGCCGACACGACGTTCCTATGAGTGCGGCAGAGGAGCGGGGACAGCTGTGCCAGCAGGAAGTAATTCACCTTCCTTTCACCTGCCTTCCCTTTACTGTCATGCACAGACACGGTCTCATGCCATGTCTCGCAACACGGTCTCTAAACCCATCAGGTGGCCTGGAAGGCTTCGAAATGTGATGCCAAGACTGGTGACAACTGTGATAAAAGCAGCACTGATGGTTATGGGTTCCAGCATGCAGAGCTGCACTGTTGAACTTTTCGTTTCGCTGGCACACTCGTGCCAGCTCGTTTACATCCATTAAGCGATAACTGAGCTGTGTGACTGCTTCTGCCGTGAAAGCAGATGTGGCAGTAAGCCAGTGCTAAGATTTTGAACTCCAGGCAGCATTTTGTTTTAGATTTTTTTTGTTTTTTTTCCCCCACATCATTACTTACAGCGAAGTATCCTAACTGTATAACAAGTAGAGAGGGTTCTCAATTCTCAAGTTCACTATAAATGGAAATTCATTAAATACATTTTATATCAAGTGCAGAATCAGTAGCTCGTTCCAGAAATGAGCTGTAATTAACATTTTTAAATGGCTTAAATTGGATAAAATTGGCACGCAAACATGATTTGGGGTCTGCTAAGACATCACAGACGACAGTCGCTGATTTCTGGAGCCTCTGGACGTGTAAACACTTGCAAATGCTGAGTGAAGGACAGTACAGTGCAGAGTTATGCAGCGCAAAACTAATATGTGTGCTCAAGACTTGATATGCGGACACACTTCTACTGCTGTTGCTCCAATTGCCTTCCGGATCTGCCTGATTCATCCTGATACTTTGTTCCGCTTGGGGTTTTGGCGCTTATGACTTGCTGGAGATGGAACGGCTGCTGTAATTGTAAAGCCTCAGGTATATTCTATCAACACACTTAGTGGGAGAATGAATCATTACTCCTCTACAATGTGATGTCACTTTTTCGAGTCTAGTTCCTCTGGAGAATTTTCCTTGTGTTATTTCAGAGCGTTTTTTTCTTCTTGACAAGGTTCCTTGCTGCTTCCTTGGGGATCTAAATCTATTTTGGGATTTCCGTGAAACTGCTTTATAGCACTGTCTATATAACATTTAATTGATTACCCAGTTGGTGTTCCCTTTTACAGCCTGTACTCTATGGAACTCTAGTTAAAATCTGTGTGAAAATCCTAACCACAATCAGCTATTACTGCTTCCTATATAAAATCATCTCACTATTTCCCCTTTTTTGTCTGTATGCTGGCCTTAGTCCTGAAAAAATATACATCATTCAGCCATATCCTCAACACCATTGGCAGATCAACTGAACAACACTGATGACCAAATATAGGGCACTACATCCCACCACGCTCAAAGCCCCCAGCATGTAAAGCACCCAAAGCCGCTGACCCGGCCTCCAAACTCCCGAGATCCCAGCCCGATTGAACTCCCATGGTATGCTCCAGACAAACAAGTCTGACCCATAGAGGCCCCACCCCTCAACCCATAGCACACACCCAGAGGCCCTGCTGAGCCACGCCCAGAGCTGCCCTAGTGCCACAAGGGTAACCCAAAATCTGTGGTTTTAATTTTAATGGGTTTAATGTTGTGGCTGATCTGTGTATTGTATTGAGTACGATGGTACAGAAAAAGTTCTAAAAGAGAAGTTGTAGCGGAGGCATGGCGTTGGAGTTCAGCGTGTTATCCGTCGCCACAACATCACAAAGTTCGGCCACCTTGTATGAAGTTTAGGCAGCGTTGTTTTTTGCAGAGCAGCGTGATGAGGCTACACCTCCCTCAGGGAGTTGCGCCATATTGCATTTCAAGGTATTAACAGGTGCTGCCTTCATCTGTCACTGCACCCTGCATCCTCCGTCCCCTTCTCTCATCCCCATTCTGTCTTCCCTCTTGTTTCTTTGCTCGCTCTCTTTCACCACTCACTTTCTCTCTCTCTCTTTCTCATTCTCCCATTTTGACAGTGTGATGCATGACTGCGTGTCCTTTTCCGCTGCATCTGCTGTCATCTCACTTCATCTCGCTCTATTTCACCTTTTTTTCCTCCATCATTTGGTTTCCTTTCTTTTTTTCCCCAACTCGTTCACAAATTGTCGCTTTTTTGCTATCTCAAGGGTAATTATATTAGCACTGCCCTGTTGTTGGAAACTGATTGCACAATATATCGCAAGGTTCAGTTATATCCAGTTTGTGAGATCCATGATAGGGTCCGTACATAATTGTGCACATAATTATAATGTTTCACAGTCATCCAGAATTCTGTTCTGTTCAGTTAAACAAATGCATGAGCATGTTAGTAATATGATATATTAATTAATACTAATAATACTGTGTTATAATAATTTATTGCACTTTTTCTTTCCTACTCCATAGCGGTGCATAGCGTATCTCTTCCCCTCTGGTCTGTTTGAGAAGAGAGCTCGACCTATAATGAAGGTATGATTAGACTCTAACTAAAGTTAACCACTCCCCACCACGCCTTTAACAAGTCTCACAATGTCTTGGTGTTTGCAACAACACACACATGCCACACATGTGATTTCACATTTGTATATTTGTATTTCAGCACCCAGATCTGATATTCCCAAAGCAGGCAGGTATGTAAATGAGGCTTTGTTTGTTGGCTCCTGCGATAACTAAGAGTTATAACACAACACTTTAATTATGAATTGTGTAAAATTGTGTGCAGCGGTGCAGTGCGGCGAGGACGGCCGCCCTTTCCACTATCTTTTCTACACTGGGAAGCAAGCCTACTACTCCCTCATGCATGTAAGTGCAGTCACTTGGACTGTCTTCTTTGGTCTGTCCATCTCTCTAACTCTGTCTGTCTGTCTAACTCTGTTCTGTCAATTTAAAAACTTAGAAAAATAAAACTTTACAAACATAAGCAAAGGAGCAAACATCTGTGGTTTTGGTGGAGCACAATTTATTGTTTGGGAACCCTTGATCCGACAGGATATGAGATTTGAGACACTTTGTTGTAAAAAAAATATACATTCTTTTGTAGTCACTCTTGCTTTCATTTTACACTGATTTTATTTAGGTGAACTTGTGACACATGAATTCGTGATCCTTGTCTTTCTGAGCCAGTAAGCACCACAAAGGCAAGACTGGACAGAAATGGAAGACTGACTTGTTAATAGATGGTGATATCACCAGACCTTTCCCTCATTTAAAAAAAAAAAAAGTTTTTTTGTTTCTTTTTGCATACACTATGTTTTTTTAGGTAATTTTTAAAAAAGTCTTGTTTGCTATGGTTTTTAGTCATCATTGTTGGCGATAAAGTCAAGTATATAAACTATAATTAGCATAGCGGGGACCAGATTGCCAGTGCAAAGTTGCTGTACCTGAGGTCCATGTGAAGTTGTATATACGCATGCCCCTGGGCCTTGCTGCTGCTAACTCAGTGACTTCAGATCGAGAGATGGGTTCAGATTCACCTACTACTTCTAGTCCTAACTCCTGTAAGGGAGAGGCATGTCCCTCGTGTTCCCTGTAACTGGTTTTTACTGGGCGGCCACAGGTTTTTTTTTATTTATTTATTTTTGCCTGCTTGTACCCCTGATGAATCTTGAGATCCTCAAGCCAGTCAGGCTCGGAAAGCTTCCTTCTTCATAACTGCTTCTCTCACCTCTAGTGTGAACAAGCAGGTTCTTGGGTTGTCACCATGACCGGCACCAACAAACCTTAGTCCACAGCTACATGCAACGTGCTGCTTTCACAACAAAGATGGTGAACAAGATCCATTGGAATTCCACATCACATCATCTGGGACATGGGGGGGAAAATCTTGTCTTGGAGATCATCTTACCCCAGGCATGAGCAAATGTCTCATGCACATGGCTAGCCTGAACGAAAGAACACGATTGCAAATACAGTACAGATGGGTTAAATGAGGTGGCCTGGAGGTGGTCTGGCTTATTTTATCCAAGATTGGACGAGAAGTTTGGAAATCTGGTAGGGGCTCAAAGTGGATCCACTGCTTCTCCTCATTGAGAGCATCCGGTTGAGGTGCACCTAATAAGGTGTCCCCTGCTTGACCTCCATCATAGGCTGTAGCAGATTTTTTTTTTTTGTTAAGTTTTATTTTAAAGTTAACATCTCTACACATTGCCACTGCTTTCTCTAGAAAAAAGGAAAAATCCTGAACGTTTTAAGTGAATATTCCAGAAATCGGTCTGCCTCTCTTTGATGAGTATGAATAAATGTTTTATGTGTTTAATGTGTAGTAGAGATACTGGATTGTTTTAGTAGTTCAACAAAGGTTGTGATCACAGCCAGTGGTAGCTAAATTTGTAGAAATAGTAATGTCATTTGGTTTAAGTAGAACCTTCAGTCTGGCTGCCAACTGTTTTAGTCTCATCAGTTGCATGCAAAAATAGTCCAATAGATTTTATTTACCCAAGACTAAGTGTTAACACTTCAGAATATGAAAGCGCTCAGCTCATAAGTTTTGAACACCACAAAATAAGTGGAAAACAGCTTGTTGGATACGGATAAAAACTACAGTGAGTACTTTTGCAATGTAGTAACGTGTTGCCGCTCAAACATTATCAGTTACCTACTGTAGCTAACTACCCAAGGATTAAAAAAATGTTGACAAACCTCATATGCTATTTACATTGCGGTCACACATTTTAACTACATCCAGAAACCATGATCATCGCACTCAAAACATCAGCTAAATGTTTATTTTAAATGGCCACAGAGAGCACCGGCAGTGTCGGGTATAAAGGATTTGATTAACACAACAGCTTGTTGGCCGTGACACTCCTGGGGTCTGGTGTAAAAGACGCAAACACAAACCTGAATAAAGGCTAATGAAATGTTAAGAAGAATAATAATGATAATAACAATCTGAAATTTTGTTATTATAAAATTTTCCATAAATGCATTGAACTACATAATAATAATAAATACATCTTTCGACTCTATTCACATCTCAGGTGACCCCAAGGTTGAGAATCTGTGTTAATGTTTTTTAAATAAGGACTGACTGGCTTTGCTGTCTCTTTCCATTTTTCTTTCTTTAAATCCTTCTGTTTTTTACACGTTCACGTTCTTTTTCTCACAAGTAATTATGTTATTGACATGAATTTGTTTAAATAGGCTTTGTCCCAACATTAAGGCAAAGAAAAGTAGATGAGGACATCAGGATGTGGACCAGGATATATATCTCCGGACTCGAAAAACATCATTATAAATTAACAAAAAAAAAAAAAAAAAATTTTTATATATATATATATTTTTTTAATTTATTAATTTTTTTTTAGTTAATTTATAATGATGTTTTTCGAGCTCAGATATGTGCATCAATGCCAGTCAGCATAACAGGGCTGTATAACAATACGATACCGATGTTGTGATGTCACAATGCATGTTTTTTTTTTTCTGTTATAGATATTTGTTTTAAGAACTACAAACTGAACACATCAAGATGAAATTTCCACATGGATTTTCAAAACTGTCTAATGTTTGAACGTTTCTGAGCAAACCTACGTATCATGTTGCATTTCAAGTATCGTCGAAATGTCTTTGTGAATCCTGATGTGATGGCTGTCATGTCAGCCCCTCCTAGAATAAAAAGTGTAGAGCAGGAGATCCAGAGAGGGAGAGATGGAGAAAGAGGAGTGTGTTTAAAAGAGGAGCTGGGTTTGTTCACTGTAACGCTTTCTTTCTTTTTTTTTCTTCATTTTTTTTTCCTGTCTCGCCTCCCCAAATCGCATTTACAGCAGGGAGCAGTACACACTTCACTAGGCATGCCTGGGCTTTGTGCTGTTTCAGATGTGTGTATGTGTGTGTGTGTTAGAGGTACAGCTGTGTGTTGAGGATTTGGGAAATGAACCCCAGAGACATCACTGCAATCTACCCAGTTCTTTGTCACCTCAGTTAATTCCTTTTCAGAGTTACTTTTCTTTTTCTTGTGTTTCTCCTGCTCCCTTCTCCTTTCTCCTCTAACGTTTATCTCCGGACTCGACCTTGGGCTAAGACATGACGCCATAGCAGTGCATATCCGTGTGCGTGTGTTGATTAATGTGGCATTGTCCTCGACTTGCCCAAGCCCCCGTGCCGCTCCCCTTTTGCCCGGCAGTAGCCGAGACCCCTGCTGTTCATTTAAATAGGTATGTCAAATCAGAAAATAACGTACAGCTCCCCAGCCAGCAGAGAGCAATATTTTACTGGGACAAGAGGGAAAAGGAAAGAACGGAGACATACGTATACATCATGAGCACACAAAAACAAACACACCTTTTTTTTATTTTTTTTATTCTTTTTTTTTTTTTTTTATAAGGAGAAAAAAATTTTGACTGGAAATTACTTTTGATTATCCTATACATGTGCATGGAATATTTTTTCCTAATGATTTTGGTACGATTTAAACTTGCACAATAAATAATTTGGGAGGACAAAAATAAAAATTTTCTTTATTACTTGGCATATTATACCTCTCTCTTTATGTCTTCTTTTTAATTCAAAGTTGCTATTATTATACTGCTTTTTTAAATATAAGATCCACCTCATAGATGTCTATTGATATATTGAATTTAAAAAACTGAAAATCTGAGGCTTTATCTCAGCCCTGACACTGGCAGCAAAGGGGCCTCGATTCTGTCCAACTCTCCATTTTTCCTTTGCTTGATTGAATTTATCCGACTCCTTTTTATGGCAGTCTTTTTACAAATGTGTAACGTTCATTCCACTCATCTCTCTCTCTCTCTCTCTCTGTCTATTTCTTTTCTATTACTCCGCTCTCCCTTTTTTTGCACTGAAAATTGGTTTTTGCTCGATGTTTGCTTTTTTGGCGAGCGCCGGTGGATTAGACGCACTCTATCAGGATGGAATTAAACAAACAGCTGCGGAATAATTGCGGGGGGAAATGAATTCTCGCGCGGCCGAGGGGAAAGGGCCAACGTGAGCTGCATGCGCGTGTGCGCGCATACACGCAAACGCAAACACACACGCACACGCACCCTGCCCCGCTTCGCTTCATCGCCATGACGCCTGACGGGCACTCCAGGCTCGTGGGCGCGATGCCAATTTAGACAAGAATGCCCGAGGACGCCATCCGGCTCTGCATGGCAGCTCCTCCTGCCGGGAGGAGGGAAGGAGTGTGTGTGTGTGTGTATGTTTGAGAGAGAAAGGGGTTACGGCCCAAGTGCTCCCCAATTCAATTTCCCCCCACACACAATTAAATCCAGCCAGGGCTGAAGAGACAGAGATGAGATCTGCCTTCATAATGGAGACCCCTGTATGTGTGTGTTTGTGTTAAAAGGGGGGATTTTAAAATTCATGTTTTTTCCCCCCCTTTCAAGGAATTCCTGAATATAATTTTTTTTGTTTATTCCTTTTAGCTAAAGGGTCCATTTCTACTTGAACTATTTAAACAGGTGCATTTGTTTCCCCCGTCTCACTCGACCCTACAATGAACATGCCGTATTAGACAGACATAAAAAAAAAAAAAACAGTTCAGATTGTTTAGTCCTTTTGTTTGTTCTTATGCTTCAAATCCTTATTGATTCCAGGACATGTTTGGGAAAGTGTTGGCGATAGAAAAATATCAAGACAAGTTGAGAAGTAAAGGACTTTTTAGTCAAGACACCAAACAGATGTAAGTACTACACTCTAACGTTTCTCATCATTGATGTGAACATGAACGTGATTTTATTGCAGATATCTAACCCTTAAACCGGCAAAGAACAACGATTGATAACTTGCATGTGCCAGTATCAGTACCTCACGAAACAAATCATGTTTGTAGAAAACAAGTATTTTTGCATATAAATGTGTGTGTGTGTGTGTGTACATACTGTATACAGTACCAGTCAAAAGTTTGGACACAGGTTTTTGTTTGTCTACATTCGAGAATAATACTGGATTTTTTTTATAGATCTAAAACTATAAAATAATGCATATGGCATTAGGTAATTAAGTAAGAACAACAGCAGTCTGTTATTATTTTAAGATACGAAGGTCACCTGTTCTGGAATAGTTCTATCAAGAACAGTATAGTCAAGTGCATTTGTAAAACCCATCAAGCTCCATGATGAAACTGCCTCTCATTAAGACCTTCCCAGGAAAGCAAGACCAAAACTTACCTCTGCTGCAAAGGAGAAGGTCATTTAGAGTCACCAGCCTCAGAAATCACCAGTTAACGACACTGCAACTTGGAGGCTGCCGTTAGAGTACAAGTAGTAGACATATCTCAATATCAATCATATCATATTTTAAATGCCTTCAGTATTGTTTTAAAATTGTAGAAAGAAATAAAAATCTGGAAAGATGGAATTATAAGGTGTGTCCCAAATACATACACACATACATACACACACACTTTTTGGAAACCTTATTACGCTAGACTGGTGGTACCTTCACTGACCTTGATTTGCCACATGGAAATAACAACGATGTTGGAAATGTTTGGAAATAATCACAAAGTTTTAAAAATAATAATTATAATAATTTTGAAATCTCAGGCCCTACATTGATATGTATTTTATATTCTAAAGAAACCAGAAGACTGAGACTGGTACAGATGTTTTTTTAAATTAAATAAATAAAAGAAAAAAAGATATAAACTAATAAAATTTGATTAATTTGTCAGGATAGTGAAAAAGTCTCAGAATGATAGAATGAACACACTCCATTTAAGTGTGGCTTGTTCGAACATGTCTCTCAATAACATTCAAAATATAAACACACTAAATCTGGATTAGAGTGATTCTTCTGATATTAATGTTTACAATAAAAGAAGAGAAGATTGAGTTTATCTTTTATAACCCTGTTTGTGAATTAATTGGCTCAATGTGGCATCCTTTAGTTTGGGAATGATGTACACTGTCTGGCCAAAAAAAAAAAAAGTTGTCATAGCCGAAGAGTCAAATTAATCTCCTGCATCACGCAAACAAAACATTAAATAACTGGAATTGATTAGAAACTGTCCAACACAATATTAAATCCTGTAAGGATATTACTGAACTATCAAGAAAAAGTGTGGTCAAAAAAAGGCTTGTAAATGACTGCGAAGATCACTTTAAACATTTGAAGTTGCATTGCTCGCGGCCCCCCCCCCCCACACACACACATACAAGGCTATGTGATCTGAAGAGTCCAGATCGACCCTATTCCAGAGTGATGTGTGTCAGGGAAGTGTTATGATCTGGATTTGCTTTAGTTGGTCAGGTCTAGGCTCAGCAACATTGTGACCATAAAATGAAGTCATTTGATGACCTGAATGACCAGGGTCACATCTGCGGGGGTTTTCTTCCCTGATGGCATTTCCCCAAGGCATATTCCAGGGCTCTAACTGTCAAAGAGAAATTCTAGGAGCATATGGATTCATTTTCACACATGCTACAGGCAAGTCATACAAAATATTATTGTGTGACTTTTTTTTTTTTAATTGGCCAGTTAGTGTGTTTTATTATTCTTTATTTTTCTAACATATGTTTTGGCTTTTGGCTGACAGGAATCACATTAAATACATAAGTAGGTTGTTTAAAAAAGTGCAAAGCATCATTAGGCAGGTTTTCATTGGGATATGTAATTTCTTACATGTTAAGTTAAATGTGGGCAGTTAAAGTCAGAACAGGTAGATTCCTGCGCTGTTTTCAGGTTCCTTACTGAGGGCTGGATGGCATGTTCTTCATTTATAAAGTCCACGTCACTTTTTCATTAAGAACAATGACTTAAGTGACCGGAGTAGTTGGATCTAAAAGAAAGATATAAATTATAGATATATGGAAAATGGATGTGAAAGAAAAAGAAGTGAACAGTTCTTCAGATGACTAAAGCTGCCTAAATAAACTTGGCTAAATAAACTTCTGTAATTAAGATTTGATAGTTCAATGGTGCACTCGTCATACAGAGACATGGGAATTGGTTGTATAGTTAGATCTGCTTGATATTTGAGATTTTACATTAAAATGGTACATTTTCTCAGTTCTCTTAGTGGTAGCCGGTGGTTGCTGAAGGAGGAGCTGGAGCAGTTACTGGTAGAGAACATTTCCGATCATGAAGTAAGTGCCAAACATTCCTTATATTGCACTTCTGCATCTTCTAAGCCAATGGTTCTCAACCCTAGTCCTGGAGGATGCCATGTTCTGCACATTTCAGTGTTTTCCCTGCTCTGTCCCACCCATTTCAACTCAGCGGATTGATTAAACCAGATGTGCTGGGAAATGAGAAAATGCTATACTGTGTAGCCTGGACCAGGACTGGGAAACACTGTTCTAAACCCTTATTAAGCTACCACACTTCCTAAAGATAACACAAGAGGGCACTGTTTGTAAATGTGAAGACAAGTCTGATTGAATGTCCTGATCTTTGCCATGGTGTTGTGTTTGTGTGTGCGTGCAGTATGCTCGGTTCCTGCAGCTGATGGAGAGGCTCTTGTCCATGCCCTACTGCTCTATGGAGGAAGAGTTTGTGCAGCGTTTCAGACGAAAACTGGAGGTTCAGTCCAGCAAGCAGGAGATTCCTGCACTGCAGCACAATGAGGACGGTGTGGCCTTCAGTCAGGCAGATGGTACACTGACACACACATGCACAGGGCTATCCGCTGCATATGAATTTGAATAACATGGAAGTTTTCTTTTTTTCATGATTTTATTTAAAAGTGAAATTCATATTCTAGATTCATTACTTGTAAAGTGAAATACTTCAAGCCCTTTTGTTTTAATTGTAATGTTTATGGCTCATGAAAGTCCAAAATCCAGCATTTCAAAATATTAGAATATTTCCTAAGATCAACAAAAACAGGATTTACGTGCATGGATTTATGCTTGGTCCTTTAACACTTTTTATTACTAATTAATCAGTGCAGAATGGCATGGAATGGTACTGCTCAGGCATTATTGAAGACCAGATTGCTTTGATAGCAGATTTTAATACATCTGTATTATTGAGTCTCATAGACTCTCTATGGATTTCAGATCAGGTGAGTTGGCCGGCCAATCAAGCACAATATTACAGGCAGCAAACCAGTCAGTTGTAGTTTTGTCACTGTGCGCAGGATGTCCTGCTGGAAAAGGAAATTAGCATCTTCATAAAGCTTGTCAGTTGACAAAAGCATGATGTGCTCTAAAATCTCCTGGTAGACAAGACAGTGAACCAATACCAGCAGATCACATGGCAACCCATATCATCACCTACTGTGGAAACTTCACACTGGACTTCAAGCAAGTTGTATTGTGGACTGTGCCTCTCCACTCTTCATCCAGACTCTGGTACCTTGGTTTACTTTAATCTAAAAAGAGGAGTTTGGGCCACTGTGCAATAATCCAATTTTTAGCCCAGGTAGGAAGACTGTGTTTTGATATCAGAAATGCAACTCGCCCCAGTTCTGAATCAGCTTTACTTGAAAATCTTCTGCCGACATCCCTGCTGCTTGTGCACCCTTTTTTACCACACTTTTCCGTTCAAGTCAAATTTCCATGAATGAGTCCATAAAGCTCTCTGCAAAGAGCCGGTCCTTACAGCAGTATTTGTCTGTGGCTTACCCTCCTTGTGGAGTGTGTTGACAATCATCTTGTCAAGTCTGCATTCTTTCCCTTGATTGTAGTTGTGTGTACTGAACTAGACTGAGAGATGCATGGTGTTTTTAGTGTATGAAACTTGAAATGAAATATTCTAATATTTTGAGAGACTTTCATGAGCTGTAAGCCATAATCATCTAAATTAAGACCTGAGATAGTTCACTTTATGTGTACTGAATCCAAAATGTATGCCAGTATAAAAACAAAAAATCTTCACTCTTCACGATATTTATTCATTTATTTTTATGAAACATTTTCATAATTACTGTAATCATTAATGTTCTTCTCCCAAAAAAGTGCATGTGTATTGTAATAT
>JAQQZT010000037.1:28160341-28175133 GCA_030068275.1 Clarias platycephalus | reverse complement strand
AGAACGAATAATTTGAGTTTCCATTATTTCCTATGGGAAAATTTAATTTGGTTTACGAGTGTTTTGGAATACGAGCCAACTTCCGGAATGAATTATGCTCGTAATCCAAGGTTCCACTGTAATAATATAACAATAATAGAAAATTGATCAATGAATGATCGGTACAATGCAGAACAGTATGAAGCAGAGCTACTCTGAAGTTGATTACTTCGCTTAACCACAAACTTTCAAATTTCAGTTTCAGTCAGAAGTGTACATACACTCATCATGAACCTGAATGCCACTGTGATATCGGAGTCTTAATTATTTATTTGACCTGTTTGTTTTCTAAGGAATCTTTTAATAGAAGTAAATCCCAAGAATTTGAAGCATAAGGTAGTAAGGTGACTTTAAAGAAAGCATGCCTGACCTCCACTTGACCATACTGATCAAGAGCTTCACTTAATCAGAATAGAAATAAACTATATCTCTGACTTGGCTTGGCTGTTCGTACCAGATGGACTGTTTTGAGGATTTCTTAAATTGCTGATCTCCAGGGAATTTCACACACACAGTGAGCTCCAGAATAAAACAGTGTTTTTACCATAATTCTGTACAAACAAAAACATGTCTCTGATGGCTTTCGAAAAAATTATCACTCTTAAATGAACGTTCTTGTCGTTATTAAAAGAAAGCCTTCACAGTATATTATATGGGCATTATAATAAATTTCTGCTTAAAGGATCCCATTTTGACCAGCTGCATTTTCACAAACATTTCCGAACTTTTAGGCATACTGAGCCTGATTCGAATCCGGCTGCTGTTGTCAACTGTAACCTAGTAGTTTTTGAATTTTCTATCTGTTTTTAAGTTAGCTTGTTTCCAGAGCAAGGAATAGATATAAATATTTATCTATTATGGCATATAACAAAAATATATGTGCTATTCAGTTGAATTTCTCACTAAACAAATAATGGTAAGTTACATGCCTAATAGAAGTAAAGACATATTAGAAGGGGTGCACTAATGTAACTCTTGCAGAAGAAAATTATGTCCAAACAATGATTTTATAGCATATTAACCCCTCTAGATCAGTTAATCATGAATTCAACAGCTCTGGTGAGTAAAAGAGTTAGATTAACTGTACATGGCACAGCATTTAACACAAATCAGCAGTCCTCCCAGATCGCCTTTGTGCCAACTTTAGAGTGCTTTTTCATTTGTTTCCTGTAGAGTAAAACCAATTTATTCATCCATACTGCTTATCCTGTGTAGATTTGCAGGGGGTCTGACCCTAAACCAGTGAAATCTGGGTACAAAGCAAGGGAAGCCCTGGATGCTGTGCAAACCCATTGCAAGGTACACACATGCACACATACAATAGGCAATTCGGAAACACCAATTTGCATGTCTTTGGACTGTGGGGGAAACCAGAGAACACAGAGGAAAACGACAAAGAGAAAATGCAAATTCCAAGCAAACAGACTGGAGGCTAGACTAGAATCCCCAACCCTGGAGGTTCAATGCAATCATGCTTACCACTGTGCCACCATGCCCACTGGAAATAAAATGATCAATTCTTTTTCAGACTAATAGTGATGGGAATTCTATTTCTTTCACAGAGAACTAGTAAGAAGACTCTTTTGGTTCCCAAACACTTTATAACTCTTTGTGTGTGTGTGTGTTTTTAATAATCTGGAAAAAGTTGGAATTATTACTACCCTGATTCTTTTTACTCTCTAATCAGCTAAATAACGTTACCTTGCATTGCGTTTTGACAAAACCAGTAAGAAGCCATACATTCATTTTATTGTACATGTTGTCTGTTCTTTTAATAATATTCATTTCCACTGGTCCTGATCAGGTGATCTGGATCTAATACACGACTAGTAGAGATGGGACAAAAATCGATTAAGTTATAAATAGTGATTCTTTTGATAATTTTTTTTTATACATTTACAATAAAGATGAACTAATCGATCTGCACATTGGCTTATTTTGAGTTTGATTGGTCATGACCGGTGATGAGCCTCAGATGGAACCGATTCTGTACTGAGCGCAGAAGCTTTAGAGTGGTGCAACAGAAACGCATTTTTATAGTGTTACACTCTAAAAAAAAAAAAATGCTGGGTTGTTTCTTAAACACATTGTTGGGTTGTTTATGCTGGGTCAAAATTCTAGGTTATTTCGAGGTACTTTAAACATATTTGGGTTGCTTTATGTTGGGTCAAATGAGATGTAGTCGGTCATTTACAAATGAACACCTAGGTGGGTTTATTTTGACACAACAACTGGTTTATTCTTTATTCTCTGGTTTCTCCAAAAGGCAGCCTGCAAAATATTTGAAATATTACTGTTATTGTGTCACAAAGTGTAGATTTAAGAGTTGTTAAAGCGAGAATGTATGTGTGTAAAGCTCAAAACATCAGTCGGTTATTAAAGATAGCGTCTTTTTTTTTTTTTTTTTTTAAATGCCACAACGATTTCGGAGATTTGAGCTCCAGTGGCTCCAGTGGTAAGTTAATATGATTTTTTACCTAAATTTTAAATGTTGTAGTTGTGGTAGGAGCAAGTTCATTTCCATGTTCACTCACTTTTCCACCATTTTAGTCGCACTTTGATATGGAGCTGTGGGGAGTTCATGTTTTTATGGGCCAATAGTCGGATATACTGTATTTTATGAGAAAAGTGCGTTTGTAGCACACACACACAAAAAAATAATAATAATGTACTAAATGTAATTTTAGGTAAATTACTAGTAATCTTCACTAAAGTTGTGTGTGGAAAGTCTGTTGGCATATTTTACAATATTTTAAAGTTGTCAGAAGAAGCAATTGTTTAATGACGGTCTTAATATGTCTTCTGTCTCTGCTAAAAAAAAAACTGGTTCTGTTATTTTGACCCAGTTTATTCTTTGGCGAACTTTCTGGATTCTTCACTTCTGACTGGATCATGCTCAGAGCACTCAGTAAATGGATGAATGTTCCATATTAAATCCAGATGGACCGCCGTATCATTTTATCCCTCAAACGTTAAATAGTGAGGTAAATTAGTCAGAAATATACACTAAATTCATGTTAAAATTATGTATTTTTGTGTATTGACAAGAGAAAAAACTTTTGCATTAAATACATATGAAGCTGTACGTCCTTAACAAAAAAGCTTGACGTAAATGTTAGTTATATTGCAACACTAAGTGATGGTGTGTAATCCACAGGTCAGGACCAATGTGATGGGAATGATATCTGCAAAATATGGAGATTTACTGGAGCATTGTTCCATGTTTTGTGCCTAGCGAATGAGATAAGAGGGACCTGACAGTCCTTTCCCATTGTTGGAGGCAATGCTATTGATACAGACTCTTTGGACTCTGTTGATGTTTGTTTTTGATGTTAACTGCACAAAGCAGTGTCTGCTCACCTGCAAGTTTCTCAAGCATACTGTAGATCAGATTGATGGACACAAGTACTCATCTGTTAAATTTTTGACCACAACAGTTTTTTCACCCCACATTTAATCTATAATATTTAAAAAGGCTATGTTTTTGTTTTTAATGACATTTTAAAGGAAATTAAATAGTAATAGTTAAATAACTAATAGTTAAAATATTAAGATGGGGAATGTTTGATGTCATGTGCGCATTGTAGGATTTGTATTGAAAACTTCTACAGTATATAAAGTGTTTAAACATTGTATTAAATGCAAAAAAAAAAAATGCAATTCAAATCAGATTTACAGGGGCCTCTTGAGTGTTTGTTACATTTGTTTTATATTTAACAAATGGTCACCTTGGGATTACATGGTTTTGTCTGACATTTTAGTCAAAATTGAGTTATTCACATTTTCTTATTCTGTGACAATCTACTTAAATTATTTTGGGACTTTTTTTTAAAAATTTTTTATAAATAATAAATAATAATAATAATCAAGTGGAATGTTTCAACCCAGCAAGAGTGTTTATTTTACCTACTGGTTGGGTCAGATAAACAACCCAGAATTCTGGGTTAAATGATTAAACCCAGCACTTGGGTCAAAACAACCCAGTGCGTGTTCTATCCAATAGTGACCCAGTGGCTGGGTTATTTTTTAACCCAGCAGTTTTTAGAGTCTCCACTCTTACACTAGTTTCAAAACACTGCGATCACTAATTAGTTGAAAATCGCGTACGATAGAAGCACCACGTGCTCGCATGCTCACAGTCACTCAACCCACGCGCTTACTTTGGGGACATTTGAGGCAGCAAAATGTTATAGTCTCTTTATAATCCTATAAATGGCACATTCTGGACTATATACATTTCCATCATATGTGCTAATACTGACTAATATGCTAAATAATAATTGTGGTGTATAACAGAGATATGTGCTATTCAGTTGAATGCCACACACTTGTATTTGAAGTAATTTTGTATTGTTTAAATGCTGTGTTAAGTTTTTAAGTGATAAAAATAATGTTATAAGGAAAGGGCTACATTTAAGTAATAATTAGACTTTTTTTTTTAAAGGTTTAAATAAAATCGGGTGAATATGCAATATCAAATCAGGATATTTATAGAATCGTGATAACAGTATGAATTACAGTGTAAGAGTAACAGAATTGCCGTTCCTTTGTTGGGGTGGGGTGGGGGGGGAGACTCGTATATACGATTCGGTTCTGAGTCAGTTCAGAGACTCGACACATCCGTGTTTTGGGCACAGCGAGTGTTTTACTGCTGACTCAGGCGTGTTAGAGGTGAGAAGAGATTTAAAATAAAACATAAATTAATAAGAACGCAGAAAAGTAAAGGGGGTATCTTGGTGTTAGAACTAGTTTTTGCCGGTCAGAATGTAGGTAACGGACCCGGCGCGTGCGCGCATCCTCTTTCCCTCGCGCTGCAGCTTGAAAGCACGCGCGTGCCTGTTGAGGAATAACCGGAGGCAGAAATGTCTCGCGCGTCTCTTCGGTTTTCACGTGTACAGTATGTTAAAGCGGCACGGCGGAAACAACGCGTCTGTCTGACGCCGAGCCTGCACTAGCCGCCTGTCGCTTTGTTCGAACGTGAGGGAAACCAAATGCAAGGCGAAGACTCTCATTTACAGATCACGTCACGCGCGAGCCGACACAGGTGAGTATTGATACTAAAATTGTACACGTTTATGTCTGACACATAATACTCTGGTATAAAATATGTACAACTAGCACACCGAGACCGTGTGTGTAGTCATTTTGACACACTGTTTACACTGCAGTAGTGCGGTTTTGTTCCAGGTTCTAGCCATCGCTTGTTTTCAAATCTCGCGAGACTTAGAAACACCACAAACGGTCATAATACAACTTAAAACGTTTACTTTATTGATATGTCTCATTCAGTTTACTTATATTTGTACAAATGAGTTTGTGTAATTATTAGACATATTGTCTAAGTTTTTTTTTTTTTTTTTTTTCTGAGACTGAGGTGTGCTACTTGTCACAGCCTTCAGCTACTCAGCACTATTTTTGGAGATTTTCTCTCTCTCTCACTCTGAGAGCTCTTGTTGCCATGGAGCTGCTCTCCAGTTTCCTTGGCAGCCAGAGACAGGAATTCAACACCTTCATTCCTTCATGGCACAAAACCTTCTTATTTATTTTTGTCTCTGTTTCTGCTCCTCTCCCCTTTGTGATTTCAGAGCTCAAACTCTTCTTCTGAAGAGGACTCTGTGTTCTCTGATCATCCCCCATGATGCGAGTGTGGATCAGCATTATCACAGAAAGCCCACATTGAATCGGTTGTGGAACAAGCCACCGTCATGGTATGATCGTACAACATACATAATAGTATGTTCATTGTATGTGTGTGGAGGCGGCATGGTGGCTCAGTGCACCTTGCACCTCCAGGGTCAGGGTTCGATTACATGTGTGCATGGAGTTCACCATCATTCACTTCATTCAGTGCATGTTCACCCTGTTCTTGTTGGGTTTCCTTCGGGTACTCCAGTTTTCTCCCACAGTTCAAAGACATGCACATTTATATAGATCAGTTATACAGATAAGTTAAATAGATAAAGTGGTGAGTGTATGTGTGTGTCAGCCTACGCAAAACAGGGAGAGCTTTTTTTTTTTTTTTTTGCTTTTGGTAGCCGTAAACAAAGATTTTTAGTTCACAAATCATCTTGGCAGAATTGGTAATGTTCAGGTACATTTTATGATTTCCTGGCACAATCCTCTTTGCCTACTTTCAGCAACTTGTTTTGATGTGCGTTTGGGGTCGTTGTCCAGTTGACGCACTGAATTCTGTCCAAGTTCTAAACAACATCTAGTTTTGAAGATTTAAGGTTATGTTGAAAATTCTGAAAAAGTCCTTCTTTGTAATTTCATCCATTTTGTGCAATATGTACAAGTTCCACTGGCAGCAAAACAGTCCCAGAGCATGATGCCATCACCACCATGTTTAACAGCTGATACAGTGTTCTGGGGTTAAATGCATTTTGCTGCATCAGCTGTTCCAGACCAAACTCAGAATTCTTATTCAATATCTTTCTTTGTCAGTTGTAATTGTTTATACGTTAGCAGTGGCAGAGTCGAATAATTTTACTTGCTACAACACAAATTTATGTCATAATGCCTTTACATTTTTAAATTCCAAGCAATGTTTGATGTTTGTGTATGCGTGTTAATCAGTAGCATCTTCTCCCTAAACTTCAAACTCCTCTCTTCTCATCTAGATGCAAAAGGATGGTAGGCAAAGAGAAGAAAGCCAACTGGATTAAAGTTGTACCTGATTTCCAACTATCTTCACCATCATGATGGTCTGCAACATCAGTTCAGGATGTGGTCTACCAGAGCATCACACACTCAAATATGTAACAAATGTCACCGGGCTTCAGGAAACCACAAACTCCACTTTACCAATTAGCCTAAAGGTTGTGCTGTCTGTTATAATGGTAGTCATCATCGCCATCGGTTTTCTTGGGAACGCCATCGTCTGCCTCATAGTTTATCAAAAGCCGGCGATGCGTTCTGCCATCAATCTCTTACTAGCCACACTGGCGTTTAGTGACATCATGCTCTCGCTCTTCTGCATGCCTGTGACTGCTGTTACGGTGGTGTCCGATGAATGGCGGTTCGGAGCGGACTTTTGCCGCATCACGCTCGTGCTTTATTGGCTCTTCGTTCTGGAAGGCGTGTCCATCCTGCTGATCATCAGTGTGGACCGCTTTCTTATCATCGTGCAGCGCCAAGACAAGTTGACACCGAGTCGTGCTCGCCTGCTCATCGCCGCCTCCTGGCTGCTCTGCTTTTGCTTGGCTTTGCCTGCTGCTGGCAGTGTGCCAACTCTTAAAGCGCCGCGCTGCATTTTGGGATACATAGAGTCCCCTAACCGAGGCTACACACTGCTGCTGGTCAACGCGGTCTTTTTCGTGCCTGTGAGCGTCATGCTCGTCTCCTATTTGCGCATCCTAAACACAGTGCGGCGAAACGCCTTGCGTGTCCACAACCACACTTTTCCCAGTCCTGAACATGGAGGAAAAGTAAGTTTGCCAGTTCTACGGCGTCCTCCACAACTCAGCGTGGACGTAAGCTTCAAGACCCGGGCCTTCACCACAATCCTTATCCTTTTTGTTGGCTTTGCTGTGTGCTGGCTGCCCCACACGGCACTCGGCCTCTTGGCTGCTTTCAATCAGAAGTTCTACACGAGTAACGAGTTTTACGCAGCAAGTGTTGGAGCACTGTGGCTCAGCTACATGAAGGCAGTGTTTAACCCTGTGGTGTACTGCTGGAGGATCCGCAAGTTCCGTGAGGCCTGTGATGAATTTGTGCCCAGGAGCTTTAGGCTGCCCAGGCTGAGGGCACGCGGCGGGCCCAGGGTTCGTCCCTGCAGCATTTACGTCTGCGCTGAGAGCCAGTCAGCCATGTGATGCTTTGCTAAACATTGTTACTTAAGACTTTTATATCTTCAGTAACCTCTTCATTCTGGACAAGGTAACAGAGGATCTGGATCCTATTACTGGAACACTGTATGAAAAATGGTAATTCATCATGGATGGGACATATTGCACCCATATTGACACTCTCATCATACAATACCTAGGGTCAATTTATCTTAGCCTGTCCACTACAACATGTTGTTAAGACAGTAAAGAAAATCACATACAGTAAGAACACCATCCAAACAGAAGCTGAACTCAGGATTGAACCGGGCAACCTGGAGCAGTGAGGTGTTACACACAACCAGATTTTATAAGCCAGAGGTTACACAATAAGCTTTTAAAAATTTTTTTTTTTTTTTTTTTTTTTTTAAACTAAGCTGCTAAAAATTTACTGACCAGGTTTGACTTATTCAAAAGCATCACGGTACAAACACGTCCTGCTTTTCCTTCTTTTTAAACATTTAAAAATCTGATAATCTTTTAAATCTGGACTTTTTTTTCAGTTTTGAATATTTATACCAAACTTGGACAATATCACAGAAACATCATACTGAGATACTTGAAGATGTAACTACGACATTTCATTTTTAGAATTTGATACAGTTGTTAAATAATTTTATGATGAGCGCATTCAAAACAATGGAGCCATTTTATAAAATTCTAAGGGGGTTAAGTGCAAAATGACAACAGACAAAAATGTTGTATACTATCAATATTTTGAGAGTATGTTACAAGTCTAGAGGTTTACATAATCCCTTTTTGAAGGGTGATATATTTTCTCATTATACAGAATTATACTATTAAGTATATATATATAAAAAAAACACACATGCCAAAAAAAGTCACCATTGCAGAAGGGTCAAATTATTGGGCTGTAGCCATCAAAGAGGGCAACTAAGAAGATTTTAAAATGACTGGAACTGGGTTATGAACCCTTAACACCTCATCAGAACCTGGTAGGCTCGAGCTGAACCACTAAACCTTATGGAATAAATGTGGTTAGAAAAAAACCTGGATGATCAGTTCAATTCAGTTTTATTTGTATAGCGCTTTTAGCAATGGTCATTGTCGCAAAGTAGCTTTACACAATCAAAAGAAAATTATGGAAATGAAAAAGCCCCTGGAGGCAGTTATAATGTATGATCTGGGGTTGCTTCAGTTGGTCTGGTCAAGTCAGCTGACGACCTGAATGTACTGAACGACCAGGTTATTCCATCTATGGAGTTTTTCTTCCCTGATACTGGCATATTCCAGGACTGGAAAAAGGGTGATAAAAGGGTGGTTGTGCGAGCATGAGGAATAATTTTCACATCTCTGCTAAGCTAAAGGTAATTAAATGTGTATGATTTTCTTTTGTGTTCATTATCGTTCATGTTTGTTATTATTGATAATATCAATTACATACAAGTGAACTGGTTACAGGATCATCGGCACCCAAGGCTCATTTACGCCTGTGGGGACTAAAAATAGCATGTTTGGTCCAGTCCTGCAGAAAAGCCAATGTAGCCCAGCACTATATACACAAAAGTGCAAAAGTCTTATATTATCTTTAGTACATATGTTATATTACAGTATGCCTGTATTATAGCATACAAATCCATGCACTATTTACAAACATACTTCTTCATACAGAAGAATATTTGCATGCCTTTAAAGAAAGCAGCATATTGCATTCCTGACCAGTTTTCAGATGGGGAAAAAAACCCTAATGTAGGCATCTGGGTTTTGAATGAAAATAGAAAGGAGCAAGTTACCGGAAGAACTCTCCGAAGGTTCTCCAGTACGCTTTGTAAAACCACACAGATGTTAAAACTGCACAAATCTGTATTCAACACTACAGATTTTTATTTTTATTTTTTCAAGCAAAGAGTTTTCACCCCAAATACTGACTGGGTTTATTTTTAATTATTTATTTACTAATTTTATGGTATGTTTGGAAATAGTGAATTGTTTTATACACAATAATACAGACATTTTTGATATTGTTTACATAATAATAGACATGATAAACTTTGTACTAAAGATCATATGGTGACTTTTGCACAGTCATGTTAAAAGTTAGTACCCCTTCTAATTCTATGTTGTATAAAAATTAGGCCAAAAAAATAAATTATGCCCAGTTTTCCCTTGTACTGCCGGTGCAGTTCTGGCCCCACAAGACCTCTAATGCACATAAGCCTCAGTGTAATATGTGGCTCTGCATAGCTTTATTGATGAGTTTTATTGACCTCTTGACCTCAATCTTTTCTCCGGGTGCACACACTGCCTATGTCAAGTCTGGCACAGCCTTAAGGATATTTCTCCTTTTTGTTTTTGATTGCCATTTTCTTCAACAATATACTAAATTGGTTTGTTCATTTGTATGGAAATCAATATTTTAAAGACAAATTATAGAGGTTTTTTTTTTTATTATTATACTTAAATCCCTTTACAACCTATAGTGATACAAACTTTGCCTTCAACTGTAAGATCAGAGATGGACCTTACTGAGGAAACAGATGCTACACCTCAGGATTTTAACACACAGCGATCTCGATACAATAGTCTTTTATGTTCCAGCCCTTACCGCACATACACACACACTTGGGTGGGTATGGATGTATTTAGTATTTTGGCCTGCTAATTAAACTGAGCCTTAAATGACAGACTCCACTCAGCTCTAAAGAGCAAAAGACTTGAATATAAAGTACAGAACCAACCATCAAATTAGTACCAGAATGGATGAAAGCATCATAACAGTTGCACTATAAGCGCATTTAATGGTTTCCCCCTTAAAGCTGCTCATGGACAAGCTTTACACAGGTGTAAATACTTAAATAAAGGTTGTGTTCTGAAAGACGCACAAAAATTCAGCAGTAACATAAGCAGTCATGTTTATTAAAATGGACATCTTTACATTTGTACATTCCAATGACACGGCCATCGATTTACAAAGCGACAAACAATTATAAATACAGTATGTACACATGAGTAGATGCATTTATAAAATACTCGAGCGGGTAGAAAGATGCAGACGGATTCTGTCTGCAGTATTCAGGGTCAGACGGCTGTAGATATATGCACTCGTGACCAGAGAGAGGAATTTAGAGAGTTTGTTACATCTAAGACATCTTAAGTGTTGCATGACAACATTCAAGGCCGAGTTTGTCAAAAAAAAAAAAACAGCGTTGCCATAAAAGCTATCATCATCATCAGAAGCATATTTGTAACACACTATAGTGCTTTTTGGAAAACCAGGCCCTGGATTATAGACATTGTCAAACAGTCGCACAAATTTGACATTAATGGACGTATGGAGATGTTTCCGCTTTCTTTGCTGTACACATTTTGTCTACTTGTCCATGCATAACACCTTTGTTTCCCCCCCTTTTTTGTACAGTGAAATCTGCAAACGTTTACATCCAATAAAAGCTGAACTTGAACCGGTGCACAAGCAGGTGTCAGTGTGTCTCTATGAGCATGTGTGTCTTTGGTTCCCACCCATGCATTGGTTTTAGTATTGACAGAGTAGGCAGTGGTTATACTGTGCTTGAGATTGTAAACCGAACCTTCGCCAGGGGCGTCGTCATGCCGCTCTCACTCCCCAGTCTCTCTTACATTTTCGAAAGCACCCATGCATTTCCCAATCGACAGGCATGTCACAAAATATAGCCAAAAATCAGTTGTTAGACTGCAAGTTATCATTTAGTTGCTGCATTCATTGTTATTCAATATCTTTAAAAAAAATTAAAAACTCAGTCACAGCTTAGCGTCATATCTCAAACGAAGGACCTGGTGAAAAATGTCTGTCTGGTGGTAAAAAAAAAAAAAAAAAAAATGTAGGAGAAAGCATTTTGATCTTTGAATCTATTTTCAGGAGTCAGAATAAGATAAATGAAAGTTTTAGAAATTACAAACATTCTCGATTTGTGCTTGAATTTGTCGCTTCGTGTGGATGTAAATGAACATGAGCACGTTATTAGAAATGAAACATGATCCAAACTGATGCAAAAAGAGGCACATTATTTTAAAGGTTGCCAGAAGTCTGGTTGAGACTAGAGCTGAGTATTGCACAAGAATCTAATGGGAGGGAATAAAAAGTCAGGGGAGCGTCAGGACGTCTTTTGTATCTTCATAATGGCAGGAGGACAAAGAAAGCTCAAACTGATTAAATGTGACACATTTACAGTATTGATTTGTTAGAATCCAAACTGCCTGGTCAGGGTTGGGGTGATTCCCCCCGCTCTAATATCTACGAGGGAGAGTCAAACAGTATCTGCTCTCTGGCTGTAGAATTTATTGTAATTAATTAATCTGTCAACGAGCTTTCGTATATATTACGCTGAGCTGCGAGCCACGAATGCACCACCAGAAGTAAATCTTAATCCTCGTAGGGCTGCTTAAGACTAAACTGGTAAAAGATTAAA
The DNA here is from genome assembly GCA_030068275.1 of Clarias platycephalus. Taxonomy (NCBI): domain Eukaryota; kingdom Metazoa; phylum Chordata; class Actinopteri; order Siluriformes; family Clariidae; genus Clarias; species Clarias platycephalus. The sequence continues at coordinate 28,162,862 of JAQQZT010000037.1, read as the reverse complement.
ATGTAAGCATCAATTTCCCAGTTGATGTTTGACTTTTGAACTTAATTTCTTGGTTGGCGACTGAGGAGGTTTCCGTTCCAAACTCTGCCGCTTACACTCAGGCTCGTCGTGATGAATCCATGTCTCATCATTAGTGATGATTCTCCTTAAGAAACTTTTACCTTCCTTAGAATATCGATATCCAAACACTCGGCACCATCAGAAAAATCAGTGTTCGCTGCTAATCTTTTATGCAAATCACAAAACTAGGGTATTTTTGCTCGGACTGTGAACTGATTTAATGCGTTCACACCTGCACAGCACCGACTGTGGGAGTGACTGGGGAGACAGTAGCCTTGAATGGAAAATGCTGATAAGACAGCCAACAGAAGTTTTAATATAACTTGAGTGCAGATAATTTTTTTAACTCGCCTTCGTACATATCACTTTCATCCGAATTTTAACTGTAAAATAAAAATTTGTTTTTTATTTTTTTTTTTATTTGGACGGATCTTCCTTGTTTTCCTTTCCAGGCAGATGTTAAGAACAACTTTGTTGCTCAGTCGAAGCAAACATAAAGCAAATCTGATGCTTATCCATGACATAGAACGTCTGAGTGCTTGATCTTGTCAAATACAACAATGTTAATAGTACAGTGATCCGCTATTAGAACAGAAAGTTCAAGTTGTTAGACGAACGACAAAACTGACTACCAATAAAACGTTTTGTTAGTGTTATAACATTATAACAAAACAGCACTGCAGGCTCGCTGTATCTGCTCTTTTTAAGTCATACCATTGTTAATGGATTCTACTATTCTTAATTCTTTTCTTTAAAAAAAAAACAAAAAAAAACAGAGCAACCAATTAAACACAACCTGTTGTATAAATGCAGGAAGTGGAAGGCGAGGAACACGAATAAATAGCATCTCATTATTTCATAAATTTCTCAGATTTTTCTCTCTCTCTCACAAACACACTCTAATGAAAATTCAATCTTTGTTTCAAGCCACGCCCATCCTTTAACTCATCTCCGTAGACTCCAGCGCTCCGAGCGTTCTCGTTCTAGATGTGCGACGACGTGTGCGGCTCATCTCCCCGTGCCCGTCTCCACCCAGATGCCCACAGCTGTTCAGGCCCTGGCCCAGAACATTCCCCCTGAAGTGCGTTCCACTTCCTGCAACGTTCATGTGTGATTGCTGGTATAGTCGTGGTCTTTTTGTCGCTTTGTGGGTGAGCCCTTAAGCTTCTGTGTGGCACAGTGTGTGTGGACGGGCGTGCCGCCAGGGAGGCACACGCAGTCCGGCTCGGTGAACGTGTTGTGGCACAGGCGGCATCCCTTTTTTTCTGACACTACGATCGGACCTCCTCGATACTTGAGCTGAACAGAACGAAGGATCAGGAATTATTCGCAAGACCAAATCATGATTAATTCCACATTTATAATATGTACAGTGCACACAGGAGTGCATAATAAAGAGGCGCAAACATTGCTAGGCAAGAAAACGCTTACAGTTTTTATGATCACACTCTCTGATAACATTAATGGATTTCGGTGTTTAACTGAAATAAACAACCTTTTAAACTTGAGACTGTAATCTGAATATTTACAAAAAACTAGTTATATCTGAAGCTGAAGCCAGTTTGCTCAAGGTGTACAATAATGACTGATTATAGAAGTATATTTACAAAGTCATGAGCATGAGTAGGAAACTAACAGGAATTTCAGGAATAACATCTTGTGTAATGTCTTATGAATAAATTAGTTTTTATGAAGCCTAATTTATAACATGGATCAGCATTATCTGAACTTATAACCTTAAGCATAGAGTTCAATGAATCTATAACTTCTGGTGAAAAGAAATGTAAAAAAAATAATAAAAAAACGATAACGCTAATGTAAAATGTTGCACATGTATACAATACAAACAGCCCAAACACTCCTGTGTACTGTCTACAGTAAAAACTTACCCTGTCGTGGTGCAGCTGCAGGTTCTCAGCTCGTGCGAGCCCCAGTGCGATCTGGGAGGTGTGGCGAGCGTGCATGCTGGCCCTCACGGCCCCACACAGGAATGGGCGGAGCAAAGGTAAAGACCACGCTTCAGGGAGAAGTTCCAAAACCTTTGGGGCATCAAAAACCTCAGCGTTGCGGTTCAGCAAGTCTACAGCCTCGACAGTCCGCGGCCCTCCGGGCACGTCTGGGTCCAAGTACACGCGCAACAGTTGATGGAAAATTTCCCCACGGTTTTTGTGATCGGATGCCCATGTGCAATATTTCTGTGCAGCGACAGAGTCCTTCAGCTGGTGCACTAAGATATGTAGTGCTTTATCGTGCTCCTCCAGCTTACCGTGTAGTGTCGCTCTCTCCATTAACAGCAGCTCCGAGTCCTGCAGTTTACCTGCAGAAAACACAGACTGCGGTGTGATTGTTCCCGCAACATGCTGATCTACATATTATACTGCTTTACGTCCTGGGAGAACTTTGTTAGAGATGGGAGGGGGGGGGGGGGGGAGATGCATAGTTTGATCAGCCAGTGACTGGA
>JAQQZT010000037.1:28136789-28148374 GCA_030068275.1 Clarias platycephalus | reverse complement strand
AACTTTTGCAGACACCTTTATTTGGTTTTCTGTTATTTTGAAAGTGTAAATGGTGGAAATAAAATCCAACTCTTTTTAACATATTATAAGAATGTTTTATCTGCATTTGGATGGCTTTTGGGGATGTTTCCATCTTTCCTTGGCTTCTTTATGCACAATAATACACATTTTTACTTGGAGTGCCAAACTTTCGATCTCCACTGTAATATATAAAGTCTAGCAAAGGAAAGCTTAGAGGGAAAGAAATGAAATCCAAACCTTACCTTCAAAGTCCTGAAGTATGTGTCCTTCTCTGAATGGAAGTGTCTGTTTGAGCTGTTGATCCAACATGCTGTGAACCGTTACAAAGCACTCGTCCAGAGCCACAACGTACGGGAAACAGACAGCTGCACCAATCACCGTCTCTGACCAGTTGACTGGGGCACGCTGGGAGATGCCCTCAGCGTTAGCAAACATCCCTGTGTGTGTGTGAGACAGAGAGAGAGAGAGAGAGAGAGAGAGAGAGAGAGAGAGAGAGAGAGAGAGAGAATGACTCATCACAACTGGTCACCGTGACAAAAGCTCTTCTCACTTGGGTGATCAAAGCCATTACACACCTGATAAACTGCATTATGCAACTAAAGTCTTCCTAAACAAAGTATATAATAATTTCGACTGAATTCAATTTGATAAACCCGAGCAAAGCCTTAACAAAGCACTACCACTTAATATCTGAGCACCAAAAGCACATCCATGTTTAAATATAATGGGTAATGTTGTGATGCCGTCAAAAATGTATTTTAGAATGTAAGTTCAAGTTAACTTTGGTTTACATATCATCGATTTGATACATCAGTCCACTTCACTTAACATTTTTCGCACATTACCTACAATGCTGTCTGACTACAAAGCAGCACCATAGAAAATTGGACTGGCTGTCCAGCTTTCTGACAGACAGACAAACAAATGAGGCTTCAAAGCATTAACGCTTCTGTTCATAATCAAAATCGACAAGCTTGTCATCTTGCCCAGGTTATTCTTAGCTGTTGTGATATATTAATTAAATGAGTAAGTATTCTACCCTTAAGCTCGCTTGACAACTTGCCGACAACCACAGAATTATTCTTGATAATCTGTGGCTGAACTCACCAAGGCCTCCTGGTGCAGCCAGAAGAAACTCCTCCCTGCCAATCCTTTTGACAATGGGCTTCCTCTCCTCACTGTCATAGGGGAACAGGTCCTGTGACGCACCTGAGCTATAGTTCAGGATCACATATCGTGTGGGGAGAGCCAAGCACAGGAAGTACCCGTCCACGCTGAGATCACACGGCTGATCAGGAGTCGCCACTTCTTTCAAGATCTGGACACGGTCCTCGTGCACAGTGCAAATGTGTACAGAACGACGACGCGCAGACGCCACCACCATCTCCACGCAGAAAGGCTCGGCTGTCACCGGGTTCTCGTTAACACAGAACACAGTCACGCCTTTAAGTTTGGTCCCTCCAGATGCAACTGGTTCCAGAGTGACCATATCCACCAGCAAGATGACCCCGTCGCACAGGACGATAAGGCGCTCCAGGGCCGAGGCTGCTTTTAGCTCGGACGGTGGATTTTTGAGCCCCAGCTGTTTGTGGAGAAGCTTCTCCGAGCTAAAAGACAGCTTGCCCTTAGTTGTGGTGCGCTCCTCCAGCAGGAAGTGATGGATGAAGCCATCATTGGTGCCCACGTACAGGTGCTGGCCACAGCATTCGATGCACTCAACACCGATGCGCACTTTCTCACCAGCCAACTGCTCCCGCTGCACAGCGGGCACCAGCTCGAAGGCCTTCACACTCATGCTGCTCTTCACATCTATGCAGAACATGAAAAGAAAATTAGTGTTTGCCGCAAACATGATCTTTTTGCGGAGCTTATTCATTTCCATAAGAAGTTAAGTGCAATGTATACCAGATGGCCAGTCAAAAGTGCTACATTTAACACGCTAGCTTGAATAATTTCAAAATAGTAATAATATTTTATTAAATGCGAATAATTTAAAGCAATATGATGAACATCCATCAAGCACGCTGATTTAAAAGTGTGCGTTTGTTGATAGACCATGAAGAAATTGGGAGATATATTTAATTTCAGTTTTGATTATCAGACTGGCACAGGACCAGTCCTTTGCCCAAGTTACTGGAATATTGTTGCCTATTCTGCATCTTATATATGTTGGAGTCTGCAGGTCTAAAGGCTCAGGGTAAAACGTAAAACATCCAGGCTCTGGAAATACAAATCTGATATGCTGACAAAGCAGGCAAAGGGAAAGAAACAGACAAAAGTGTTGGGGTTGAAACATACAGAAAACAGCAGAAGTAGATGTATTACACTGACATTTTTGCTATTACTACTATTATTACTCACTCACTCACTCACTCATCATCATCTATTTCGCTTTATTCTGTATACAGGGTCGCGGGGGCCTACAGCCTATCCCAGGAGACTTGGTGGCACGAGGCAGGGTACACCCTGGATCCATCGCAGGGCACACACACTCATGTTCTTTCACACACTTAGCCAATTAGTCTAATCTGCATGCCTTTGGACTGTAAAGAGGGAACCGGAGCACCTGAAGGAAACTCACCAAGCACGAGGAGAACATGCAAACTCCATGCACACAGGTCTAAGGCGAGAATCGAACCCGGAGATGCAAGGCGACAACAATAAACCACTATGCCACTGTTCTGCGTAGGCTATTATTATTATTATTTTTTTAATGTGAGAATAGAAAAACAACCCAACATCTAAACAGCCATGTGCAAAACACGAGTGCTGTTAGTCCAAGTATCCGAGCAAAAAAAGACTGTGAGGACCGGGAATGTAAGCGATGAGGAACAGGAACTGAAACACAAAGCACACATAAGCAGCACTTCAGCTTTAAATGAAATGGTCTCAATGTCAAACTTTGTCAAATGTGACTTTGTTTCCACAGGCACATAATCAGTACACGCTTTCTCTTTTTTCCCCCCCAATATGATCATGATATCCAAGCCACATCATGAGATCTGGCACAACCCTCCTGTTATGGCGGACTTTGCATGTAACCAAACTGCTGTTTAACGGAAGAGTGTAATTAGACAATGTCAGACAGTATATCATATTCGATCTGATATCGACCTATCGTTTCAGGCAGTACCGGTACTCTTACTGTCCGTATCGGATCGCTGCAGCCTTACACATTACTGCTGCTACACAGGAGAGCTAAAGCGAGCTAGCGGATTACACCTGCTGTACATAACCAGATGTGAGTAACATTACATCAGCCCGTGGCGTGTACAGTATTTCCCGCGCGGTAACTCAGTGTTAGCTTTATTCCGCTGTCGTCTCACGTCGAGATTTATCACTCTGACACTTTCTCAGAGCTCAGGAGTGGTACAGCAGCTCGCTAACAACTAGCCAGCTAGCTACCAAAACACTAGGATGCACACAGCTTCCTATAACAAGAGCTAGAAATACACACATACACAGACAACACGCTCTGTAATTAATACACACACACACACACACACTTCCGTCGCTAATTTCACACTCGTACACACACTTAGTGACAGCAGTTCACGCTAACAGGAGTGAATGAGCGCTCGGCTAATAACCGCGGCGTTACAGAATGAACGCTGCAGCAAACAGTGACTCTACACCAAATTGAAGAGCGATTTGGAAGAATTCTGGCTCGTACCCCAGCCGCAGCCGCTGCGCTAATGCTTCACGGAGATGATGCGGACGGCCCTCGGCCTCTCCGTTCACTGACACCGCTCTGCCACTGCTGCCTTACCGATTCTCACCGCTATTCCGACAAGCCCCGCCTCTCGGGAACAAATCCCAGTGTACACGCTAACTGGAGGGCAATGTGCCGGAAAGCCGGTGGGAAAGCAAATCTCCTACTTGCCTGTCACCACAAAGAGGATTTTCCGGTGGCACGTTGAAACTGTATCCGGTCACGTGGTCTCTTAAAACGTTCACAGTTTTATAGTAGTATTAATAATTACTATTATTATTATTAATATTGATCACGTCGTCTTGTAACGATAATAATAACAACAATAATAAATGTTGTTATAAATTATATTATTATTATTATTATTAAGGCGACGTGATCAATAATAATAATAATAATAATAATAATAATAAGTCAATAGTATTGTTATGTCTTTTGTAGAGAAACATGTTAAACAGATGGTGTTGCATCTCACTCCTCAGGCAAGAACCTCATTTTTGTTTACAAAATTACAAATTATCCTTTTTCTCAGGTACCTTGTGTTCTCCAAAATAATATAATACATTTGCACAATAAAATACTCTTACAGTACAAACAGTGCAGTGCCTCATGTACTCAAACAGTTCTAACTCATGATGCAGGAGAAGATTTTAAGCTCATAATTATGTATCATGGCTATGCTTATGTGCAGAACTAGATTCAGATACCTGTTTCTCAGGAACAACTATGTGGTAATCTGTAAGTGGAGGCCTGTGGTCAGTCAATCAGCTTTTAGCAGGCATTGATGTTGAGTAGTTGAACTACTATAGGTTCTGCGGGTGGAGCTTTATGTGCATGAATGTGCAACGGGGGGGGGGGGGGGGATTGGATCCAACCTTAACCTTTTGAGATCTCACTCACTCATTTATCGTCTATCGTCCCTTATACAGGGTTGCAGAGGGCCTGGAGCCTATTCCAGGAAGATGGTCACATACTGTGGGAAATTTGGGAAATTTGTCGGCAATTAGTCTAATCTGCACATCTTTAGGCTGTGGGAGGTAACCAGAATAGCCGGAGGAAACCCACCAAGTATGGGGAGAACATGCAAACTCCATGCACACAGACCCGATGCAGGAATTGAACCCAGAACCTGAAGGTGCAAGGTGACATGGCTCACACTTCCAGGGTCGAGGTTTGAATCGTGCCTCCAATCTGTGTGTGTGGAGCAATCCGGTTTCCTCCACATTCCAAACACATTGGTGTTTTCAGATTGCCTGTAGTGTATGACTGGATGAATGTATGTGTGCTTGTTCCCTGGGATTAGTTGCCACTCTATACAGGGTAAATCAGTATATCACAGTAGAGGTGTAAGTTATTACCTGCTAACTGAAACCAACCAAATGTGGATAGGTTCCCTATTGAGTCTGGTTCCTCTCAAGGTTTCTTCCTATCTCAGGGAGTTTTTCATTGCCACAGTCACCCTCGGCTTGCTCATCAGGGACAATCTAATCATTTCTTTAATTTATTTTTTTCTTAATTTCTCAAAACCTGCTATGCAACACTAACCATTGTATAAAGCATATACCCCACTTTGTGCCTCACTACCCTAGGATCCAGGGCTCCAGGCACCAGAGACCATACACAGGATAAGCAGAACAGATGATGGGTGGATTACCTGTTCCAATTCTGTGGTTCATCTAAAAAGTCATATTCTAAGTTTATTAATACATTTAGATGTAAAAATCAGGGCATCAAAGCGACATTCTGATCTACCATCTCATACTATATTCAATTCAATTCAATTCAATTTTATTTATATAGCGCTTTTAACAAAGGTATCATGTTTTAATTCCTAAAGTAAATGTCTTCAGTGTATGGCAAACAATACAAATAATTTTAATGATGGTCATAATGAAAATGACTACATAAACTATTTAAATAATTAAATAATTTTATGATTATAGCATAAAAAAAGAAATAATTTATATTGATCAACAGTAGTTGAATTTCAATATTCACCACCAGAGGGCGCCAGACACTATGCCAATTGGCTGTCTGTTGAAAAAAACTGTTATTGATGAAGTGTGCTGCTGTTGGTTACAAAAAAAAATCTTTAACACTTGGGATAATGAAGACAGCTTTAACACAAGACACTTCAAGGCATTTTCGGTATTTTATTACATAACATACGGAGATCTTAATTTAGTTGATTAACAGTCACAGAATCATGATAGTCAATTTCAGTGTTTGGTGTTTATGGAAATGTGCAATATCTTTATTCAAAACAGTGTTGAGAGTCAGCATGAAGCCTTTCACAATGCATACTACTTTGGTTTAGCTAACCAACCTCAGGAGCCAAGTTTTCAGTTGTTTATTAACACATATAGATGTAAAAATCAAGACATTAAACCTGAGATTCTGATCTATCATCGTATATTTGTGTTTTAATCCCAAACATAACTGTCTTCAGTGTATAGCAACAATACAAAGAACTGGCCTTGCTGGTCCTGTACTTTTAGAGGGAATGTGTATGTAATACAAACATGCATAGTTTGTCTAATATTTAAATAGTTTCTGTGTTCATTGTAAGGGCCACATCTGTAAGAAGCCCCCCCATCGCTTTAAAACTCCTTAAAAAGAAAAACAGCTTGCAATTTGACTTACTCTAACTCATGTAAGTCATAATAAAAACAACCACATGGATTATTTAAATAATTAAATTATTTTGTGATTATAGCATATTCATTTACAAACATGAAGTAGAAACTATTTATTTTTGATCAAAAGTAATACAATTTCTATATTTACCACCAGAGGGCGCCAGACATCGCATTAATTGCCCGTCTTTTGCTGCAGCTGTTCACAAAAATCTTTACAACACTTGATAATGAACACAGCTTTAACACAAGTGCATTTTCAGTATTTATTAAGAGCCATAACATACAGAGAATCATGTTAGTCAATTTCAGTGTCATGTGACTATGGAAATGCAAATCTTTATTTAGTCTTTACAGTCAGCATAAAGTCTTTTACAATTCATGTAGTATTTGGTTTAGCTAACCAACCTCTTTATTATAATAAAGACATAATTACTAAACTGGTTTAAAATAATACGCCTATGACTCACTCAGATTAGACATGTCATTAAAAAGCTGGTTGACTGGTTACATCTAAATAGTCATATGTCATCAGCTACCTATTATCTCATGCCATCAGCTGCTTTTTTCATTCAGATGGTCAGCGCTCAGATGTCTTTGCCACAGTCATGACACAGGATGTTGTCTCTCTCAGTCAGGAAGCCGCGACCCACCAAGGACTCAGCGCAGTCGATGCAGTTGAAGCAGTCATGATGCCACTGGCACGCCTCGAAGGAGATATACTGTACTTGCAACCACCCAGACCTGTAGTTTGCAGGATAAATTTTCATTCATATTAATACACACACTGCAATAAAAATGAAGGATGTATATTATCTCAAACAGCAATCAATATATTTTTTTTAGCTAAATTTCTGTGCAGAAATGTGCATTTATTAACAAGGCATCTGCTCTATATAGCCTTGATAGACCATGCCTTGTGCATAGGGAAGCATGTATCTGATGTGTCTCCAGGAAATAATATTTTAATACATTAAAATAAAACATTAATGTCATACCATTGTTATTTAAAGAACAGTTTCCTGTAAAATCATACAGAGATTATGGATCCCAGTGGCTCCCATTTCACTAACAGTAAAACTATACGCCCTCTTTATAGTATTTTGCAATAATGTATCCAGTGAATTTTTCAAATATTTCTAGAATATAACTTTTCTGGACTTTTCTGGAATATAGCAGAACATATTATTGTCAAATATTAACATTACTCCCTTTCTTTGCATCTGGTTAAGCCTTGAGTTTAGTTAAGGAATTGAACAAATTCATTAGTTAAATAAAGTTCAATTCTGCTAATTTTATTTGTTCTAATTATTGTTGTAAATTGAATCCACTTCTTATTTTTAGTGTTTGCAGGTGACGTCACCTGAGAAACCGAAATTATAAACCTTAAATAGTGGTCCTGAACAGCCAGTTGAGATGTCTCTTAGCTGAGAAGAGTCTGTAGGCCAACAGGGTTCATTGCGAGAGCTAGTTTTAGCATAGGTGGCAGCTGGTGAGGTAGAGAGAGCTCTTCTGCATAGGTAAGGACTGACAAACAGGCAAAACAAGATCCTCAGTGGGTCACAGACACATCATAAAAACTTCCTATCAAGGCATGATGGTCTTCTTACACTCATGAAACTTAGACGAATACTCGTTGGCGTAGCACTCGGTGCAGAGCAGCTGCTCATCCATGGTTGAGATCGGTTTGTCCACTATGGAGCGTTTGCACTTGAAGCACTGGAAGCAGTCACTGTGCCAGTGGTGGTCCTTGTCGGAAAGATCCTGTGTGGGACGACACAAAGGATGATGTAAATGCTGTGAATGCTTATTAATGTCCCACTGAATATTTTGACCAGTTTTGCAATGATGATATTGAAATTTTGAAATATGCATATCAGTGTGATCGCAAATTTAACAGATTTTGAGTAAAGGTTGAATACAATAACAATACTGTAAAATATTTGTTATTATTTTCCATGTTCTTGAATCAAGCCCATGCAATCTATTGCATTGTATTTAATATATTTTTAAGCCATTTTTAAATGGCTCTTTATGTGGTACCTCTGACCACATAAAGGTCAAAGCATGAACCGATTTTGCTATAAGCTTCAGCATCATGGCAAGTCATTAGGGGTGTGTGTGATGATGTTCGAGGTGTTTTTTTCCAACAGTCTTATTCTTTAAGTGCACACAGCACGACTACAGCCTTGTGACCTGACATATTTAATTATCTGCTAATATGGCCTAAATAAGCCAAAGGGTCTGCTTGTACATATTAAATCACAGGTCTGAGGTCTAGTGGTGCTGGAAAGATATTTCTGGTTGCTGTTTTAGGGATGGGGTGGCTAAAGAGGCCAAGGACACTCGTCACACAAATTTGGCTTCCCTGCAGGTTAATGACCCTGTAATGTGACCCTAATGCCAGGAGAATAAAAATGAGAAACACACTCCATAAAATAAAATAAAAATTGTGGAGGTGTGATTCAAACCCACAACCCTGGAAGTACTGTACGAGGTGACAGACTGCTAATCACTAATCACTCTGGCATTAATGCCATTTTCTTTGATGAAAGTAGAGCTGCAAAAAATCGTGCCCTTCTGCCAATCAGAGACTCAGCTAAATTAAGAGTGTGCACACAGGATCTTTTACTCACACAGTGACTTTTGTAATCCTAACAAACTGCAAAAGCATTTATGGAACATAATCTTTAACAGAGAACTAGATTACGTACTGCAGGGCTCTCAAGCTGATTTGAGAAAAATCACAAAATAGTTTCTCTGACGGAGTGAAGACTGCTGTATGACATTAAGTAATAATTAGAATTAAGTAATTAAGTAGAACAAGGTAGTTTTACATATTAACAGCTCTGTCAAATTATATGCATTTCTATTTGTTAAATGTCAATCGTCAACAGGAAAAAGTGGGTTTCTGGAAAAAATATTTACCGCTTTTTTTAGTATAGTAAAGAATAAAGAGATTTATTTGTTAACTACTACTGATAATTTGCAACACTATCTATTTTAGAGAAGAGAAGAGAAGAGAAGAGATGAGAAGAGAATTTACATGTTTCACATACATGTGTTGCTTAGTTGTGATCAGTTCTTCTGTTGCTTTATCTTTAGTATCTGAGAAAGCCAAGGGTGGGTTGAGAGGTGTTTCTGACTCTCATCTTTATTGGATTACTCCCTAGGGCTGTGACATGATGGGGAAGAGAAATTTACTTCAGAACTAAGTATAAATTCACTTCACTTCACTTCAATTCACTTCAATTCAATTCAATTAACCTCTATAGACTATATAGACTCTAAGTGCACTCTTAATAAATGTGGTCCATACTGACATCATAGCATCATACAGTTGCTGCAGATTTATTGGCTCCACGTCCGTGGTGTGAATCTCCCATTCAACCCCATCCCAAAAGTGATCTATTGGATTGAGATCTGGTGACAGTGGAGGGCATTTGAGTACAGTGAACCCATTGTCATGTCAAGGAACAAGTTTGAGGTAATGTTAGATTCGAGACATGGCATGTTATCCTGTGGTCAGAATGGAATAGACAAGGTCAGCAACAATACTAATGTAGGCCGTGGCATTTAAACAATGCTCAATTTATACTAAGTGTGCAAAGATTATCTCTCCCGCACCAAATTCCTGAACCATTTATACAGTACTGTATGTGGCAGGATGGATACATGCTTTCATGTGGTTTATTCCAAATTCTGACCCTACCATCTGACCGTCATAGCAGAAATCGTCTCCTCAGATGTACAGTATGTCCAGTCTTCTAATCTTGTCTAATTTCGGTGATCCTGTGCAGATTGTAGCCTCAGTTTCCAATTCGTAGCTGAGAGGAATGGTGTGGTCTTCTGCTGCTGTAGTGCATCTGCTTTAAGGTTCCATGCGTCTTTTTCCCATTCTTCTCTGACCTCTGGCATCAATAAAGCGTTTGTGCCCAGACAACAAACCATTCTTTGTAAACCCTAGAGATGGTTGTGTGTAAAAATGCCAACTTGTCTGGCACCAACAACAGCGTCACGTCTATTCACCTTTCTTCCCCATTCTGATGCTGGGTTTGAACTTCAGCAGATTATTTTGATCATGTCTATATATATATAAGGTTTCGATGTTTGATTTTCCCAAATTGGTGTGTAAGTGTGGGTGCTCTTCGATGGATTGGCACCCTGTCCAGGGTGTAACCCCGCCTCATGCCCTAAGTGTTGTGGGATAGGCTTCAGGCTCCCTGCAGTCCTGTATAAAGGATAAAGTGGTAGTGAGTGAGTAAGTGAAAACATATCAAATAAAAATCTAAATATGAATGATAGATTTTATATTAATTACATTAGAACATTAAAGAAATACATGCACATACACGGTGTTAGTCTAAATCTTTTATGCACAACTTAAGCAAACCTTTAAAACATAGTTTTACAACGTAAAACTTGATTATATTTAATTAAATTAACGTAGGCAAAACAAGTCTAGGATTGTATGATTGACAACTGAAACAGTGTCTTTTCCTCATGTAATAAGCTCAACTATTTGTGAAGGTATTGAAAACTGACAATGAACAAATCTAGAAGACAAATTACAAAAAAAGTGAATTAGTGTCAATTAGGTAAAAAAAAAAAAAAACTTATGGTCTCAACTTATGAAACAGCTCTCAATATGATCATGTACACCACATAAGCACATCACACAGGAAAACTGCTATTTTAGAAACAGAACCCATTTCTAAGCCAGCTTTCAGCCCATGAAAAAACATGCTTGTCTTTCAATATTCTTTCACTCAGCAAGCATCAGGTCTAAATCTTCCATCAGCTGAGTCAGTTGTTTATGGCTAATGGTTACGCATCATGTTGGCTCACATTGTTCCTTATTTGTCATATTCTGTAATTAATGTCAATAACACAAGATACTGTAACTTTTTCACAAAATGTTCCACATTAAGAAATGCAGTAATTCATGCAAATTGTATAATCTGACATTGATTACATAAAGGTTTGCATTAGTTAGTCTTATGTGTAAATTTACACACACTCAAGAGTATATGAGTAGGATATATCTGAATTATTGTCTGAATTGATTTGATTTTCATGAATACCAAAATGTACCAAAAAAGGCTCAAACAAATAATTTATAAAAAATTGTATAGTGGTTAAGCACTGTCGCCTTGCACCTCCAGGGTCCGGGTTCGATTCCCGGCCAGGCTCGATTCCCGTCTCTGTGTGCATGG
>JAQQZT010000037.1:28094556-28120034 GCA_030068275.1 Clarias platycephalus | reverse complement strand
TGTTTTTGTTTGTGCGCGCGGGCGCTGTGTGTGTGTGTGTGTGTGTGTGTGTGTGTGTGTGTGTGTGTGTGTGTGTGTGTGTGTGTGCACACACACATACACACATTAACGGAGAGACCGGTTTTAAAACCGTTTAAAAATTAGCAAGGAACATCGCTAGTCACACTCGCGTGAGCACATACTAACAAAATCACTGCTGTAAAGTAAAACAACAACAACAACAAATTAAACAGCACCTCACCTTTGAATCGCGAGAGAGCGGAGTTTGTGTGTTTGTGTTTGAAGCCGAGTGGGGGCTGTAAAGCAGAGAGAGAGAGAGAGAGAGAGTGTGTGTGTGGTGTTGGTGTAAGTGAATGAGCGTACACACACACACACACACACACACACTCTCTTGGCTTTACAGCCCCCCTCCTCTCAGATTACCTATCGTCTCCCCTGCTGGGTCTAAGTGCTTGCAGAGTTTTTGTGTAAGGCAGAGAGTGTATGTGTTTGTTTGGGAACCTGAGAGGAGGGAGGCTGTAAAGCCGAGAGAGAGTGTGTGTGTTTGTGTGTGTATTCACCCAGCAGGGGAGACGATTACATACTATTCCGCAGCGCAAGAGAAAGAAAAACCGTTTGCTCAGTTGTTATGACGTGACGCTCGGTGTCAAAACAAGAAGCGCATGCGTGATACATGATACTCGGTGCTCGTAAACCAAGACAACGCTCGTTTTTCAAGTCAAAATTTATTAAAAACCTTTGCTCGTCTTGTGGACCACTCGTAAACCGCGTTACTCGTAATCCGAGGTTCCACTGTACTTTTAAACTAGTTTAGTTTGAAATGAAAATGCATATCAGACAACCCTGACACTGTTCTCTGCTCCACTTGCTCTAATAATTCATTTATCACTGCTTATATTGTGAGAAAGAGGCAGTGTGATTCCTGCCCCAGAGGTCCTCAGTTGGCCAGTTTCTGCAACCATAAGGCAACATCAAAAGAGGTCATTGAAAGGAATTTCAAACTGCACAGAGGTGTAAATGATTACGATGTTGCCCATTTTTTGAATGCATATAAGTAGGGCTGAATCGATTCTACAAGTAATTCGATGACAAAAAATTATAGAGGCAAAATCTTCTGCCTCAAAGCTTCTTTTAATTAATTTTAAAAGCTTGCGTTATGTTTTTGCGCAATTATTTGTTTGTCGTGACACTTCCGGATGCAAGCTGCCAGTAATCACAGACGAAGAAGAAGCGTTTACGTCCGCCACAAAGCGGAAGGAGACCCAAACAGTTAGCTGTGTATTGATTTGAGGGAGCGTTCTGTTGCGGGCTGCAAAATGGATGGGAGTGATAAAAATATCAGCGTGCCAAGTGGAGAAGAAACCAGCAAGAAAATACAACAGAAATTGTCAGTAATTGTTTATGCCTGAGCTGTAAATTTTTTTTACTTTTAGTTGCACAACTTAGTGTTTTTGTATAATTTATTTTAATGTGTGCCTTAGTTTTTTTTTATACTTAAAGTCATTTGAAAAAAAAAATTTAATTTATTTTTTGCATCTGAGAAAAGGCTTTTAAAATAAGAATGTATGGCACAGTAATGCACTTAATTCAACTTTAAGCTGTTCCTTGTATTGTGAATAATGACAATGTTTATTTTGATAAAATGCTGTGTTCATTTAAAAATTAAAAGTAGATTTTTCTAAACAGAAAACCAATTAATCTTTGTTTCTCTTATATATTGTACATTGCTGTTTAATTAAGAAAAAGTACATTTTATCCATTAATCGATAACATTTTTGATAGAATACTCGATTACTAAAATATTCGATAGCTACAGCCCTACATATAAGGCAGCAGAATGTTCCCTCCTGTACGTCTTATTAATGCAAAAAATCAGTTTCTTTCAGGCTGAGTTAGAACCTTTTTTTAAATCCAAGGTTGCTGCAAAGAAAAATGCAGTTATAAAGTGCAAGAAAAGCTGTTTAAAGGCTCCATTTAATAAGTGATAACTAAACCATTTTGTAACCTGCAGGAAACCTGAATTTTGTAAATACCAAGGCATTTTATTCTTTTCAGAACTCACAGTTCAGATTTATGTCAAAGGATAAAATTACAGATATATATTATATTGTTACAGAAATTATGATTAATGATTTAATTTATTTTTAATCAATTAATTGGTTTTAATATAACCAATTAAAATGTATTACCTGAAAATGTTTGCTTTGCATGTAGTGGTAACCTCAACAGCCCATCTATAATCTAACAATTGGTTAGCTCTACTAACTAGCAAGACTCATTATCACTTGCTAATAACTTATTTGAAAAGTAGGCTCTCAGCCACTCTCTCGTTTGACAGACAGAATAGGAAACTAGACATCTAGTTACAGACTAGACTAGTACGGACATCTAGAGGAAGTTCATTCCACCATTTAGGTGCCAGAACAGAAAAGAGTCTAGATGCACAAATTCCTGGATCCCTGATCGATGGTGGGACCAGCGGAGTAGTGCTGGAGGATCAGATGGAACGTGGTGCAGTGCGAGGTGTGGCTAGAGCTGAGAGGTAGGTGGGTGCTGGGCTGTTTTTGGCTTCGTAGGCAAGCATCAGGGTTTTGAATTTGATGCGGGCAGCTAGAGGAAGCCAGTTCAGAGAGCGGAGTAGAGTGGGAAAACTTGGGAAGGTTGGAAACGAGACGTGCAGATGCGTTCGGAATCGGCTGCAGAGGACGCGGTGGACCTACGAAGAGTGAGTTGCAGGAAAGTAAGGTAAGTTTACCAGCTAAATGCAAAGCAAAGGGATCAAACACGTACAGACAGCTTATTATCTGCAGTCAAATGGGAGCGTAGAGAGATTCAGTCAGATGCTAAAAAACGGTCCGAGAGCTCACTTGGCACAAGGCTGCTCTTTTAATGAGGCCTTGTCTCAGACGCTTCTACACTAAAGAGTGGCTCAGCATGCCACCACAGGGGTGTCACCCACAAAACTAATGCTGGAGCGAGAGCTAGAGTTACCCATGCACAGACTTTTTGCCCTCCTACTTCACTTGATGGAAAGCCAAGGTGCAGGGACAACATCTCAAGACACAAGGGCGATACAATGGGAATCCGGACCCGTTTCCTTGCAAACTCTTCTCATTGGACTGGGTGCTCATTTTCAGGATGACAACATTCTGACAAGCCATAAGGTTTTGAGGTACTTAAAAGAAGTTCAAGTACAAGTCGTTTTTAGACAGATAACAGCATATGTGGTATAAACGATAAATTAATTTCATGTATTACTTTTTCTTCCTTTTTTCCCCCAAAAACATATCGAACCTGTCTTCAAAACCAAGCGGTGTCCTGAACCCTGACTTTTGCCGACCTCATTTTAATTTAATCTTTCAGGGTGTTAAAAACAAAAATTTATAAAAAATGATAAATATTTACACACCCAAGCTTGATCTCATCTGATTCAATTGTTGAACAAGGAAATTGTTAGTGAGGTATGTATGTGTGCTTTCTCTCCAGACTTGACTGATGCAGCTTTGATGAATAATGTACAGTGTGATTGTAATTTGCTCAGTAATGAGCACACTCTAATAGAGTTACAGCACGCTCGCTCTGTAAAGAGCTTTTGTTTTTAGCAAGGTGGGAGTCTAAAAATACCCAAGTGACGTGCAGACAATATACAATTGTGTGAGGGGGGGAAAAAGTTTTTGAATCTTTTGCAATTAGCTTTAGAGCTATGTAGTTTTCACATGAAAGGCTTAAGTGGCACTTACTACTAAGCTGGGTAATTAACTGATGAGTCGAATCAGAGAAATCACCGAATTGTGCCTGAATCTGCTCTCCAATAGGGCATTATATTAAGAAAGCACAGACATGCTTTTAAACCATAGCTGCACATTACCTAGTGTTGTAGAGCTAATTTCTTTTTTTTTTTTATTCTTCTTCTTTTTTTTTTTTTTGCAACTGGGAATTTCTTTTCAGTAATAGGCGATGATACAAGGTGCCAGCCCAGCAATTAAATAAAATGGATCCATTTTGGCAGAAACAGGACTTCATTGAAAACTAGAGCTAGGTTTGTGTGTATCTGTAGTAGTTGCACTGTATACCGTAGTAAAAAAAAAAAAAAAAAGTAGACACTAGAATTACATTTGTTTTATTATATATATGTACACTACCAGTCAAATGTTTGATATAGTTTTTAATTCCATGCTCTTTGCTGATTTTTGTTTCTTTCTACATCCAAAATATGCAATAATCTCCTTTTGAACAGTTGATGTTGAGATGTGTCTGCTACTTGTGCTCTGTAAAGCCTTCATAAGACTTCATTCTAATCCGAGGTGCTGTTAATTGGTGATTTCCGAGGCTGGTGACTCTAAATGATCTTCTCCTCTGCAGCAGAGGTAAGTTTTGGTCTTGGTTTCCTGGGAAGGTCTTCATGAGAGCCGGTTTCATCATGGTGATTTAATGGGTTTTGCAAATGCACTTGACAATATTGTTCTTGCAAGAATTATTCCAGAACTGACCTTCGTTTCTTAAAATAACAACTGACTTTGTTATTTCATAGTTTTGTTTAAAAATTTAGTATTGTTCTAATATGTAGAAAAATAAATCCAAACTTGTGTCCAAACTTTTGCCCGGTACTGTTTAGCCCATTTTTAAATAATCGATTCTTTTAACAAGTGGATGTCGGTCTGATCTGGCTAATAGAAATCTGTCTCATTAATCACAGCACTGGCAGCAGTGATGTTTGTGTGACTGAAATAAACAACCCTGACTAAGTTTGAAATATGAGCCACAGGAAGCTGTTTGGTTTGTTCAGAGACTAGACTTGAAGGAATATTTTAAGCCCAAATTTCTCATTAGCAGTGTGGTTGAGCTCAGAGCTGCCACACAGTCAGAAACACGGCTTCCTAATGGTTGACAAGTCAGCAACAGATTTGTTGACCTTCTCTAAGCAAGGCATCAGCTACTATAGGCTGACAATAATTGTTTTCGTAGTGGAAAAAAGAGAGACTTTACAGTTTTTACTTTCCTGATTGGATAACTACATGAGGCATTGCACCAAATCAGATTTTATTTTCTCTGAACACACTGGCAAGCATAAGTGGTGAGAATTGAGTATGAGCGTAGGTTGCTATGAATGATTTGACCAGAGGGCCCGAAGTGAAATATAGAGATGGTTCAGTTAAAAAAAAGACAAGCCCTTAAGCGCAGCAGCACCGCTGTGCACATGCTGTATAAACGTGTGGTAAAGACTTATGTTAAAAGTGCAACTGTGTTAGACTTTGCAAAGATTTGCAGCATATCTAAAAAGTACTGCAGTGTTAAAATAGAATATGGATACAGGATTTATATTGTACTGTATATACTTATAATATATAGTAATATAATATAATCATTAATGATGCACATTTTTAAATGATGGATTTTCACGGATGATGGATTACTTACACATTTTACTTAATGTGCCTCTTAAAACCCATGAGTAGTCTCTAGGAATTACAGCAAGAATAATTTTTATTTCCAAAAAGTTTTTTTTATAATGTTTTATATAAAATTTTATAATGTCTTTTGTTTGCAGGAAAAAAAAAATAAATTCTCTGCAAACAAAAGACAATAAGACATTTATAAATATAATTTTTCCAACCCATAAGTCTTCGAGAAAAGGCATTGAAAAGTATTGGAATGCATGATAGTACAGTGGCACCTTGGTATATGAATTTAATCCGTTCTGGAGGCGAGTTCTTAAGGTGAAAATTTGTATTGCGAAACACATTTTCCCATAAGTATTAATGTGAATACAGATAGTCCATTCCAGCCACCCAAAAATATTACCAATATTACCAATTCCCAACACTATAATCATATTGTTTGTATATAAAAACAATTTAAACATTAAGAAAAGTCATTTAAATGAAGTACATCTTAAATATACAGTAAAATTCAACAATGTACCTGTAGCATGTTGAACAGTACTTCAAAATATAGCCTTTATTTCAGCAACTTGTCATTCACGGTCACCTCCAAAAATCTTCCAGATCCAAAAACAGAAATGACAAGCCTGAAGTCTCTGCCAATTAGCTTAAATTATCAATCGCATTCACTCGCAGTGCCGGTTAGAATATACTGATGTCTACAGCAACCAAACAAAAGGTATTTTTAGAAACGAAAGAAAAACGTGCCGCATCAGAGCTACCCACGGAGCTGCTATTGGCTCATGCTGAAGTCTTTTCTCATTTAGAAACAGGTTTTGCTTGCTTGCTGTTTATGGAGGAGGAAGGCTTCGCCTCCATCTTTATTTAAAATGCACTATCCACACTAATAAAGCGGTTTACACATTGAGTGAGTGAGTAAAATATACTATTTAGTTTTCTTACCACCATGGTTCAGCAAGGGTTCATTTAACTGCATTCAAACTTTAATTTGCTTAAAGATTTATTCCGACATTTATTGAATTTAAAAAGCAAAATAAATTCAGGATTTTTTTTATTTATTATTTTTGTTTGACTGGAAACAAAAGACATTTAATGTTAGATCAAAATATAATCATCTGTCAAATTTAACACTGTTATTGTTTATTATTTGTTACGCTGTGATATCCATTGATCATTTTTATCTGTGTTCTGATATACATTTTTGGCCATACCTAGCTGGCCTGAAAGTTAATATTGACCAGCTCTTCATACTGTATTTATAAAAACTGTGCTGCTTGTTGTTTTTTTCTCCCCCTTATTTTGTTTTCCTTTTGTTCCTCTCATTTGTTGAATTATGATGTTGATCTTAAAGGTGGACCTATTATGAAAATTCACTTTTTGTCAATTTTTTGTTTTGGTCATGGTTTAAACAAGCCAATCTGATTCCCCCAATTGTGGCCTCATATACAGTACTTAGCGGACGTCTCCTGGCTCAGTGCTCAGCTCTGTTGTTATCTGGGTACTATTTCATGAGCTACAGTAAATAAGGCTAGCAGGTACAAATGGTTAACATAGCTTTCCTCAGATCTCAAGAAGTGCTAGGTTACTTGATATCAATTAACAGTTAGTGGCTACCCACTAAAGCCTACGCTAACAATCTCTGGCTCTTAAGAAGGGCTACTGTCGCCGGTAGCCTCCTTCGGCTTTGTTGTTAACTTTTGATTGCTAAAGGGGAAAAGCCTGGAAATGAGAACGAAAGGCTTGAAAGGGTCCAAACATGGACGTTTCTGGTCCATGTGTTGTGATTGGCTAGGAAAATGCACTTCCTCAAATTGTAGTGACTCGGTTCATCAAAATGAACAAATCTTTTTTGAGTAATTTAGTTCATTTCGTTCTTTTGATCAGAAATAAAATAAAATATTTCATTTTCAATAAACACATCTCCAACACGTCTACATACACAAATTTAGGCTATAGTTCCAGTAAGAAAAATATTACAATGCAGCTAAGGACATATTATGATAAACAGAATGAGCAGGTCACCTCTCATATCTTCTGGTCTGAATCGTTCGTTCCTCGTAGATTGTTTCCTGTACATAACCTATGGAGGTTTTGCCATGCTTTGCGCAAGCGTGCCCAGTAGGAAACGACCGAATTGCTCTCTGAGATGACTCGTACTTCTGAGTCACATTAAAGACTGTGTGTTTAAATGTGTATATTCAATGTATATGTTTAATAATTCTTTAGGATAGTATGTGTGTATTTTTATGTATTTATTTCCACTAATTGCTTGCAATTCACAATTTATTTAGGTGTGCCGTACTGTGTGAGCTTAGTCTCTCCTTTCTAAACACAGGAAGTAAAGGAAACCACACACCACTTTGGTACTTTCTGAAAGTAAGGGCCTTAAGCAATGTCCTTGTGGGGACATTTGGTCACTAAAAACATGTCCACCCACAAACACAAATCAACCATGAGAAATACTGTAACATGATGGCAAAGTGGTACTCACCCAGGTTTTGGACTACAGTGTTGCTGATTGCAATGGGAGAAAGCATCTTGAATAGCTCTCTTCTCCTGTATTATCTACCCCAGCTCTGCCCTCACATCACACCTTCACCTAATCATTCTACCATGATGGATGTTTTGCATGGACCCGGACAGATTGCTCGGCACACATCTGTGAAAAGTCAGGTGTGAGTGTAAACATTCACTAAGCATCTCACTATCTGATCTCGTCCCTGTTTCACAAATTTTACACTAAACAGCACAGCGTGATTCGACAACCAAGATGAACCTAAAATAATCCTGGTTCAGTGGTCCTAACTCTCTTCAGGGGTAGGTAGTTACGGCACACATAAGCAGTCACTAGAATTTGTTGGAGGATTTCCTAGACCCATTTGTATTGCACTGAAACATTTGCTTATTAAAATGTTGCATTAATGAAAGAAATTGACATGGAAGCAAACAGTTATGCAAGGAAGTATTATTTATTACTTGTGAATATATCCAAAAAATAGCGACCAACAATAGTGATTAGTTGATGATTAGTTATTTATTTGTTGGTCAGCGGAAACCATGGTGAGCAGTGCTAGCTCTCTTGTAACATTGCTTTAGAGAATCGTATTGGGAATGATCGTGATCATTGATAGTGCCGTTGGAACAATGACGACCAACGATAGCTTGTAAGTGACCCTTTACATTAAAGCAAAAAAAATCGTCCTGAATAACTTTAATATTAATAATTGCTATGACATTTTATAATGTGTATAATGTATTTTATTAAAAGTTTTGGTGTTGGGAATAATTGTGATCAGTGATTGTATCCTTGGACCAATGCTGAACAATGGTTATTATATGGTCATTTGGAACGATAAGAGTTTAGTAATCAGTTGTTGAACAGTTGTGATCTGTGTGTTTTACTGGGAAAAATCGTGATCTGTGATTAGTTGTTGGAAGCAATAGTGATCACTGATTGGTTGTTGGGAACAATAGTGATTCAATGATTGTTGAGAATAGTAGTGATGAGGGACTAGTGATGAGTTGTTGGGATTAGTTGTTGGGCATAATGGTGATCAGGGAACAATACTGATTACTGCTTGGGAACAGGGGAGATCAGTCATTAATCTTTGGGAATTATGTGGAGCAACAACTAATCACACGTCATCTATGTCTCAAACAACCAATCACAGGTCACCATGTTGCCAGTGAACAGGGACCGATCAACAATGTATTACTAATCCTTCATTGTTTCAAATTGCCGATCACTGCTCCACATTGTTCCAGGCAATCACTGATCACGGTTTTCAACAACCAATCACACATCACCATTTGGATCAGTGGGGGAACAATGAGTCATGGGATGATGGTGAACAGTGGTGATCAGTGATTAGTCATTGGAAACAATGGTTAAATGGTTCACAGTGTGAGGTGGAACAGTAGTTAGTAAAAATGCTGAGAAATTTAAGTGCAGTCTTTATCAAATATAAAAATACATCAAGCATTTTCTGTCTCTGAATCTCAAATATCTCATATCATGCATAATATCTACATTATGCATGTAGGTCGCTGAGTAACAGCTACTTTGTTATATTAACCGATATGTAGGACTCAAATCTAGAGAATACAAAGGCAACATGACCAGAAACTATGATGGGTAAATAAATACTAATGAAATATTGTTGACTTTGGCATGTTTTGTGATGTTGCCTTTTTAGTTTCACATGAAATGGTCAACTGCACTCAGTCGGTATAAAAGTGTTCAGAGAAAAGCAATTAAGTCCAGAACCATTATCAGAAACTTTAAGTCTCTCTTTCCCCAGAGCCACAAAGTCTGGCGGGAATGCAGTTTTGCTTGCTTCATTAGGAGTCCAGTTATGGCGTAATAGCTGACATGAATAGCTGAGCCAAGGTCAGCGTCTCCGATTAGAAGTTGCAGCACGGCTATATTCTCTAACATTCATGACAGGACTGGGATACCAGTCTACATAGTTGGGAAACTGTAAATCATCCAGAGTGTGAATCATGTCATTCCCTTGATGCTTTATCAGACCTTGGCATTTGCATTCCATCTCCAGGCAGTGTTGTGAGAACAGACACGCACCCGTGACTAACCCTTTATACAAAATCCCTCACTGCTTCCTCGCTTAAACAGTAACGCAGAACACTAGATGATTTTATGCAGCCTGTTCCTCAGCATCACGCACATGTTTGGTGTTCTTTAATCCAAACAGATGTTTACTGTAACCTACATTTCTGTGCTCCAGGACTCCATATGCACTTCCTGTGATGTTTGATACGGTAGCCTTATGACACAATTTTAACAGATGTATTTTCCTGAAACGGAAACCCGATGTTTCCTTGGGGTAGTGTGTTTTATACAGATCATCTTATTTAATTTATTTATTTATTCTTTTTGGTTAAATTTTTTTTTTCATAAACGTGGCTCTCCACACCTAGAATTTGACACCATTTTACTGTTCTCCAAAATGTGGAGATTACAGTGATAATCACAATTATGATTAAAAAAATCGATATCGTGTATTATATTCAGAACAATATGATAAAACATGAATAGTGTTTTGCTCCTAGTGACTGTTTTGCAAAAGTCTTGGAATTTCAATACAGTTGCAATAACAGGCTGTATTCAGGACGCGCTTATGGGGAAGTCTATTTTTTTTTTTTTTTTTTTTTTTTTGTATGAACGTAGCAAAGAAACAAGGTTTCTGCTAGTTCTAAAGGTCCTCTTCCTAGTCATAGAATCATGTTTTCTTCTCTTCAGTACAAAAGTGTAACGACTGATCCTCAGTATCCATATTGGTCCAATACTGCACATAGTCACTGGATCAGATATCTAAGGTGGGGGGAGGAGGAGTATAATCTGATATGATTCATTAGATTTGGCGATCATGCAAACGCTTACGTGTGAACAGTAGCTAGAACTTAAGTGAGACCTGCTCTTTGTTCAGTACAGGGAATGCTCATGTCATGCTGGTGAACCTAATGACGGGTGAATTGTTTTATGTTTGTGAATGTTTTACGAGTAATCTTCTTATTGAGCAGTGCTATCTTGTTAGCTGTATGAAGTTATTTTAATCTCAAGGGGAAAAAAAAAAAAAAAAAGCCAAACAGCCGAGTGCCATTTACTCATCTCATTATAGTGGGGCAAATACAACCTCGGATGGATAACAGCTTTTTTTCACCATGTCATAATTTATGTAACAAAAATCAAGCCCAAAAAAACCCCTAGCAGCAATTGCTTAATGTATTTGTTTTCTGTATGACTTCATCAGTCTCTCACATCATTGTAGAAGAATTTTGGCCTTTCGCCTATACAACATTGCTTCAGTTCATTAAGGTTTGTGGGAGTTCGCTTGTGCACAGCTCTCTTAAGGTTCTACCACAGCATTTCAATTGGGTTTGGACTTTAACTGAAGCATTCCAAAACCTTGATTCTTTTATTTTTCAGCCACTCTGATGTAGATGTACTGGTGTACTTCGGATCATTGTCTTTGCATGACACAATTTTGACCAAGCTTTAGCTGTCAAACAGAATGGCCATACATTTGCCTCTAGAATACTTTGGTATTCATGGTCGTTCATGGTTGACTCAATGACTGCATGGTGCCCAGGTCCTGTGGCTACAAAATAAGCCCAAATCATCACCCCTCCTTCACCGGGTTTCACAGTGGGTTTGAAGTGTTTCTGCTGAAATGCTGTTTGGTTTTCCTCAAAAATGCCACTGGGCATTAAGGCCAAACAATTCCGCTTTGGTCTCATCTGACCGTACGACATTGCTCCAGAAGTCTTGTGGTTTGTTCAGATGCATTTCTTTCTAATCCTCACTCATGCTTCCATGTTCTTTTTAGACAGAGAAGGCTTTCTCCTGGCAACCCTTCCAAACAAACCATACTTGTTCAGTCTTCTAATTGTGCTGTCATGAACTTGTCTGGGGTCTGACATGTAGCTCTTGGGTTTTATTTTTGTATTTCTCTGAGCATTGCAGGGTCTGACCTTGGGGTGAATGTTCCAGGACGTCCACTGCTGGCAGTATAAAATGGTTTCCACTTGTGAGTAATCTTTCTTTCTCCCTGTAGAACATTGAACTCCAAATTGTTTGGAAGTGGTTTTACAACCCTTTCCAGATTGATGTGCAGCAACAATTACTTCTCTAAGACCATTGCTTATGTCTTTCCCTCTTGGCATTGTGTTAACACACACTTGAATGCTCCAGACCAGCAAACTGCCGAAACATCTGCTTTTATAGAAGTCTGCACACCTGCTGCTGATCAGTTAATCAAGGGCTGATTAAGGGCTTATTGGCTTCATTTTTGTTAAATAATTATTAGTTTAAGGTCCAACCTATTGAACATGAATGTATGTAGTTTGTCATTAATAAGTATTTATTATTATTATTATTATTATTATTATTATTTTGAGGTGATTAATAAATACTGGCAAACACCCTCTTAATGATATCATTTGCACCATTATTTGCTGTTAACCTAGATAAATAAATATAAATACAAAATGGTACATATGATAGTTACATATTGCAGATTAAATCGTGCAACCCTAGAAAGTAGTATTCTGAATTTACATAGGCAATAAGACTAAAAATAAAAACATGCCATAATAATAAAAAAAAAGAATCAAGCTGATAACTGAGAAAGTCGTTGCTTGTGCTTGATGACGAACCCGATTCTGCTGTGGAAAATGAGTTTTTGACATATTGTTAAAAATTTGGAACCTTGCTACACGTTGCTAAGTTTGCAAATTCATTCCACAATAATTCAAAAACATTGCCAAGGTTAGTTTCAGAACTGAAACTAGAGCTCTGGATCGCAGTGTCTAATGTCATTAGTAACTCTAAAAACACAGTGAATAGTCTCAAGTTAGCAAAAAGCAGGCTAAGCAGTTTCATTGTACACACACAGAGTCCATTGCTACAGCAACAGTGGGGATATTAAATGCATGGAGAAGTGAAAAAAGAGGAAAGTCCATGTCATTTTACAAGACAATGCCAGCAGCATACTAAAAGCAACGGATCGCCTCAAAGCTGCCAGCTTGTGATGCTTTGCACATACCCTGCAACTTCTTGTGAACGAGGGACCACTATTACAGTGTAGTGCAAGAGATGCACTGGATATCTGTTTTCCTTCTATAATCATGTCGCAGGTGTTTGAAGTCAGGCACAGGGATGGTTGTAGATAGTGATGAAACAGCACGTTTATAGTCAGAAAAGAGAGAGAGAGAGAGAGAGAGAGAGAGAGAGAGAGGGACTCTTTTACTAGGACTTTAAGGATACTGTGAGCTTATACAAGTTCACTACTTTTGATACTTAAGTCAATTTGAAGGTAAGTACTGTTGTACTTTTGCTCATATACAGTTGTAAATGGATGACTTCTACTTTTACTTGAGACATACTTTCCCTGGGATAGCTCTGCTTTTACTCAAGTACAGGGTTTTTGTACTTTCCGCACTTGTGGTGAGGGCGCTCAAGCCTCACTGATGCATGAGGGCAGGGAAGACCAGTTCTTCTAGTACAATCACACAGAAGAGCTACTCTAAAATAAATGCTGAAAAATTGAAAGCCCATCTTTGGACCCCCTATGTATAAAATGTACAATGAGCACATAAGCATCAAAATGAGATCATGCAGTAGAGGAACATGGTGGCTTGGTCTGATAAATCCCATTTTCGTTTTCATATTGTGGATGGCCGTGTGTGCGCGCGCGTCAAGAAGGCATTTTGGAAAAAAGGCAAGCTGACCGATGCATTGTGATGCAGGATTGGGCACACTCGAGCCTGAGTCACACTTAAATCGCATTAAGATTGATTTTAGTTGTGACTGCTGACCTGACTTGGACTTGTCAATAGTAACTTATGAACAATAAATCTTTCCATGACTACCTGGACACGGAACAGAGCAGTGCATTATGGCTTAAGCAAGAGTTTTGTATGTGGTAAAAGATGTATTGCAAAGTGTAAAGAATGGGTGAAGAAATTGAAGTTCGACATATTTGATGCAATTTCTTTCATGGCACCTGAATGCACACACAGGCTTTTTGTTTAGCTCTGTTTGAGTTTTAGTTTACGTCACTGTACCTTTGCTCACGCCTGCAAATATTAGTAATTGCCATGGCATCATCATGGCATAACTGATAGAATGTTGGCCTACCTAATGATAGGTTTGTTAACACTAGAACTAAAGATCTGCATCTAGTAATTTAATTTATGAAATCAAGCGATCATGTGGCAGCTAGAGGTAATGTTCACGTTAACCATCAGAATGGGGGGAAAATGTGATCTTGGTGACAGATGATCTTGGACCATGACATGATTAGGGTTGATGTCAAAGTCTGGCTGCCAGGGAAAAAACTGTCCATCTGTAGTATTTTGAGATTCCGAGGTTTGTTTGTGCTGTTACTGATACTAATATTATTATTGGTATCCAGTTCTGAATTGCTTGTGTGACAGTTATGCTATATACAGTAGATGTGTAAAATATAGCATATAAAATCAGCAATAAAAAAATTAAAAAAAAGTCAGTGTGTCAAACTGGGACTTGTGACTTGTGTGCAGGATAAAAGAACACCAATATGAGAACATTATTTCTCTATATAATTCTCTGCTACACTTATGCATTTTTCCCAGTGTTTCAACAGTGCTTGGACACCAACATAGAAAGTTTTCTAAATACGCTGAAGACCTGATCGGACTGCCTGCTTCATGTCCGAAATGATTGCTTCCTAGGAACTCCTTTAATGGCCCAAACTTGGAAATGGCTTGAAGTGAGTGAGGACTATACATAATGTGCAAGTGGTGTTTTTGAATGATGGTGTACAGTTCCCACAGACAGATGTGTCTCTTCCTCAAGTGGGCGGCAATGCATTCATTGACTGTCATTCACATTTAGGTATTTGGCAGACACTCTTATCCAGAGCGACTTAAAAAAAAAAAACAGTGATTTGAAAAGCGCCTGTAAGGGATCAGGTGGTCTACTCGAAATGACTGCAGTGTGCCGGGACGTCAATCATGGATCTACACCCTTATTTAAAAATGTTTGCACTATTCAAATATTTAACTGCGGCTAATGAGACTCATCACTCTACTGTGCTTGAAATCTCATGTAAATGTCAATCAATTTTATGCCTCCATTCACAAGAATCACAAGTCCGGGTTTGACTTGAACTCCCATCGTAGATTATAACCTGAAATAACTGAACTGGTCTTACCTCAGCTTCTTCAAAATCTGGTCTTTAGTGTGAATCCTTTTTAATTGGATTGAAAATAGATTGAAGAGAGATCTTGAATTACTCAAGTTAACAGCTTGAGATTGGTCCAAATTGTTGATTATGTTCATTCTTATTTATTGACTTGTCAACATTTTCACGTTATTTAAAATAACTGTTATGCATGATGGTAATATCAGCATAAGGGAGGATGTTCTCTTCAAAATTCCCATATCTCTGGCTGCAGTTTTTGGAAATGTTTCCATATTGAAGATGATCACCAAATGGAGGCAGTTAAACCTGTGTGTGTGTGTGTGTGTGGAGAGCCAAATAACTGACTTGGAGTTATTTATATCTCAAATGAACAAAAAGGAACAGATAATTTTTCTGCTAAAGGCAAAACGAATCGGATTCTTCGGACAGCTGCGCCAGCTCAGATACCAACCTCAAAGCATCGGGCTTCACTTTGTGCCTTCCGCCTTTTGCTTGTTTAGAAAGATTACTTGAGCTATCGCCATCTGTGTCTCTGCTGTGTTCAGTCATCTTTCTCAGGCTTGCTCGCTCTGTCAGGTGTGCTCTGTGAATTTTGCCTCAAAACAGCACGATTGATGTTTCGTACTGCTGCAGCAAAGACAGTCACCCCTGCGGTTCTAGCTTCTGGGAAACGTAGCATCAGAGTGGTGTGACACTACAGCTAGGGCTTCTGGGATTTGTGAGAGAGAGTTTAGGATGGCCGGATGAGCTAAACACAGAGGAGAATGTTTAGTCTCAGGGGTATAGTAAAGAAAGAGAGGGGAAGCAGTGAGAAGCAGGAGTTGTATTAATTCGATACATATCTGCAGTATATCCTAAGGCTAGTCCTGAGCTTTTTAGAGCTGGAAATATCAGTTACTAAATATTCTCCTGAATACCGTCCTCGATATTCGAAAAGGGTAGGAATCTTTTGTTTCAAATTATTTAATATAAGATACAGAGGACAGTAAACACATAAATAAATTTTATGGGATGTCATTACATTTATCTAAACCCGGAGTTTCTAATTTAGCACACTTGCTTAAGCAGTGAATGTGATTATAGCAGGATGTGTAGTTTTTAGCCGTCATGCTGGTTTGAGGATAAAGTAGAACCAAGGTGGAACAAAGGAACAAAATCCAATGCAAAATGACGAACAAATGCAGACTCAAAGGCTATTTCATAAACTGCTCATTATGTTCTATGAATATGTTGAAGGTGCTTTGTTCAAGTCAAACCAGGACTTTTGATGTGTAGAATAACTGAACACAGCTTCAAGACTGCAGTTTAAAAAATATTCCATGTACAATGTGTCCAATATACTTTTCTCCTTTCGCAAATACAGTGGACCCACGCCATACGTAAAGTTTCGCGCACTTCTGGTAGCCGGTCAAAAACATAACACTCTGTATATTAAATTCAATTTTATTTTATTTGTATAGCGCTTTTAACAATTTACATTGTCGCAAAGCAGCTTTACACAATCAAAAGAATTAAGTTTGTATGAGATGTGAACGTGTATGAATCAAAATGATAAGACTGTCCCTGATGAGCAAGCCGAGGACGACGGCGACAGTGGCAAGGAAAAACACCCTGAGATGGTAATAGGAAGAAACATTGAGAGGAACCAGACTCAAAAGGGAACCCATCCTCAGTTGGGTAAAACGGATAGCAGGGATTGATCTGCATCACACTGTGTGAGACTGGAAACCATATACCAAAACTAAGACACAACAGACACTGCAGTGGAAAAAATATGACTATTTACAACTATATACAAAATATTTTGATGTGAATGGATATATAGTCCCAAGTCCTGTATACCGTGTGAGTATTGTTAGAGTATTGTATCGGCTTTGAGTTAATCACATTAATCACGGCTCTACAGCCAATCAGGGGCATCTGTGAGCTCACACAAGCGGAAGGAGCGGATAGCGCTGTCCTCCGAGTGTGTTACGCCGCCCCTAACGGCTGGCATCACGTGGTTCGGAGGAAACATCCGTGATAGTCTTCGGCCCTCCCGACTGAGTGGTAGTCGTAGCCTTAATGTGGGAGCCCCCTAGTGACGGGGAGGAATTGGACACGACTAAATTAGGGAGAAAATCGGGAACCGACCAAATATATGTATATATATTTTGTAGTTTTTTTTTTTATAGCCATGTTCTGTGATTTAATCATGATTTTAGTTTTTTTTAAATAATATCTCAAACATTAACATTTAACAAATTAAAATCTCTTGAATGGAACCTGCAGTACATGCCGGAGCTGGGTAGTATGAGGTGTGGCAACCCATCAACAGCGGGACTCTAGAAGCTTTTCATAATGAAACTTGCCATTAAGCACACCTGGTGATGTTTCCTCAGTCATCTTATTATTCGCACTAAAACTTATGGGAATGCGATTATGGGAAGCCATTAGAGTCCAACTTGCTCATATGATTAATTTACCTAAAATATAGTAATATACTGAAATGTCTAGATTAATCACATGCGTTAACGTGTTAATATCGGCAGCCGTATTTTTAATACTACAAAACCTGTAAGAATCAGTCCGCCCACAACACACGACGTTGGATTATGAGAAGAAACCCTGAGGAAACCCTCCAAGCATGGAGTGGAACTTGCAAACCCCATGCAAACAGACCCAAGCACGAGATTCGAACCCTAGTCACCTGGAGGTTCAAGGCGACAGTATTAACAGCTGCTATTCTCTATACTAACCATTGTCAGCATACACAAAAGTGTGATAAGCATTTTATCCAAATTGCAGCGTTATTTGCCCTGTAGTACCTCTCATCGTAGTCAAGGTGCATGTATGTAAATGGTAGTGTTTTTTGGCCCAACTGTAAACACTAGTATACTATACTGTCAAGGCATAACCTTGAATTGCACTTAGTCATGCCACAAAATCCAAGCACAATTCCCACGCGCGCGCACACAAACACACACACACACACACTGAGCAGAATGTTAGGATTTTTGTGCCATTTGTTTAGAGTCAACAGATGGCATTGGCTGATTTTTTTTTTTTTTTTAAACTAAAAAAAGTATAAAATACAACTGCAAAATTTTTCTACAGATAGAGAATTATTTCCTATATTACCCCTTAGCTATTTCTGCACCATTTTGCAAGAAGGTTTCTAGCAAACACGCAAGCAAGCTTGAACATCTCTCATAGACATGTGTATATATTTTTGTGGCCATGGTGGATGTGTTTGTTTATGATTCTTAAAATTCTTACAGCATTGTGTAGAAAGAGGCTGATATTTGCAGACAAGTGTCAGCCTGCTGTGCATTCCATTTAGGAAGGTTCAGGTACAGCAGGATAGTTGGTGTGTGTGGGTGTGTGCGTGCGCACGTGGGTGTAGGTGTGTATCCTTTTTTTCCTTCTTCCTCTCATCATGCCGTGCAGTATGTTGACTGTACTGTAGTTGTTATATGCATGAACAAGAAACAGATCTTGCTTGGAGTAACTGCTTGCCTCGTCTGTGCGGTTCAGACAGACTTGACAGTATTTATTTATTTATTTATTTTTTTAACTTGTTGTCAATCAGTAATGGATTTATGAGGTTGTTTTTGTTTACTGCATTTCTTTAAATTTCCTCTGAGGATTGAAACCATTTCATCAAACAAGTTCTTGGCTATAGCAAGGTAGGGCTAGGCGATATACTGTATAACGCTAATGATTATTATCAGAATGACGTTTTTGATTTTGACCTGTAACATCTGAGGTACTTTTTTACTTTTGTTCCGTCCTGTCTAGCTGCACCATAATTTCTGTTTCATTCCACTAGTTGGCAATTTATCTCCGTAGACAAAGCGGGAAAAGAAATCTACCGATAAGTGCAAATAAGTCTGCAAGGCTCAACATGTTATAAAACTGACTCAAAACGTAAAGTCGAATGTCCATGCATGATCTGTAAGGTGGAATTGGTTTGATTCTAAGTCAGATGTCACACTGCCGAATGTAAATTTCAAATTGTTCGTAGATGGCGTTATAACCCTTCCTACCTTAATCAGCAGCGACAGTCACTTCTCTACTGAGTTCCTTTTGGACACACATCTGAGTGCTCCAAAGTGCCAAACTTGGCAAATTTAGCCTTTTTTTTCTTTTAATTAGATACTCGCACTTCTTGATGATTAGCTAATCTCATGCATTTCATTAGTAACACCTGGCTGGTAATTATTCTCTTAATGATTGCAGAAATAGGAAGGGTGCACAATTTTTCTCCCACCTGCTTTTCAAATGGTGATTCGCTTTTGGGGGAAATAAATTACTGTTGCTCAAATTTGTTGCTATATTTGTTGTTGTTATCGCCTGAGGTAATTCTTGGTGAGGAACACACAAGTGTTATTTAAAGTCATTAAGTAATTTTTCAGCCTTTTTTCAGCACACCCTAGGCAATGCGATGAACTGAAGATTATTTCATTTTAACCAACATGGTCACACAGGCGAAGAAACAGCACAGATTCATAAAATCACTTTTTTTTAATGATTGTTTTCGGATCTTTCTCTGACCAAAAAAAAAAAAAAAGGTTTTTAACAAGTTTAACATTTTTGTGTAAATATATGACATTTGCGTATTCCAGTAGCAGTAAAATTGACGTGTTCTAAAAGTAAAGTTAACGTTGGTTCTACATGACATATCAAAAATCAAAATTCACAGTGCGATGTCTAAAGCCTGATCTGTACTGTAGACACAACAGCAGGACTTTCCCATAAGCAGTTATTTATTTATTTATTTATTTTAAATCGGTCATTGACCAGTGACCAGATCCGTCCCGCTTCCTGCTGTTTTAGGGGTTAAGCCTTCTGGGTTTTTAAAAGAAGAGCCTGTTCCCTGTGCAAAACTGTGTACAGTATCTCTGCAGAGCATGTGCGATCGTCACTACGCACTTCTTACAGCGGCTAGCATCCATTGAATTTCCTGCCTCTCAGTACACCGCTCTCGCCGTAGCAGAATAACCAGGTACAGTGGCAGAATCACGAGAGGGAACTGACCGCTAGTGGAGATGGCATCGTTCTCCCGGACAGATGGCATTGTCCTCCCAGGCCCACCCGAGTACACTCTGTGTGGGCTAACGCTGGTACAGCAAAAAAGGTCAACCGAGAAATAAATGTGTTAAATATCTTTCTAATAATAAGCCTCTGTTAGACAGCTGAATGCAAGATGAAGAAAGATGTAATCTTCCAGCACAACAACCCAATGCACAAATCCATGTCAACAAAGAATGAGTTTGAGAAGATGATGCTCAAGGTTTTGCACTGGCCCAGTCTATATCTCAATCTCTCCAAAGATGTTGATTGTTTAAATTCCATTTAGGCGCACTAACTGCTCCATCATTTATACACCATCTAACAGATGTTCTCATCTAGCTTGCTCAAGAGGAAGAGGAAGCCAGTCACAATTGCACAAAAAACGCTGTAGCAGCACTGGTTTCAAAAACTGCCTGATGTCTGTGTGTTCTGATTTGTAATAAATAAGCAAACTTGGAGTGACCTGCTTTTATCTACGGGGTGACTGGAGTAAAATTCATTTAGAGTTTGACCAAACAGACACTCGTTTCTTTGCTCTCCCTTCTTCCACTGTCACTCTGACAGGATCAGATGGTTCATGTCTCTAACTTATTTTTGTCGTGTCCATCTCTGCTCCACATGTTGCTATCTGTTTTGTTCTCTTTTGCTCAACCTCTCTTCCTCTCTTTCTCTCCCTCTTTTGCTTTCTCACTCCCTCGTTCTTGCCCTCTCCTTGTCTTCCTCTCCGGGTTAAGCCTTTCCCAGCAACTGGGTCACAAGGGGCTCGAGTCACATGGCTCAGTCTGGCTGACAGCACTGAAAACTGACACCAATAATATTGAGACCAGGCTCTCGCTCTCTCTCTCTTTCTCTCTCTCTCTCTCGTATATACAGTACACACAATCATAAAGTACTTCTAAACTTTAAAGTGTGATTTTTATAACACCTCTTGAATTTTAACATCTCTTCTGATACTATTCTCAGTCCTTATGCAAAAGCAACTGTTATCCAGTCGTGATCCAATTCAAGACTAAAGGATGATGTGGCACTTAATATCTAAATACCTGTGCTCTAGGGCAACTACAAATTACACCTCTCAAACTAATAGCATCAATACACTGGACATTTTTTTTAAGTGAACATGAAGAAAGAGACCACACTTGTAGTATTACATGGCGCGGGTTCGACAGCTACGTCACAAGATGATGTAATAACGAATGTAAGAGCCTTGCACTTAATGCACATTTAGGAAGACCTTCCCGTCGGGAATACTGTAACGTGGATTTATTAATTGGGAAACTTTAAAAGGGAACTGAAATTAACTGCAAACAAAACTCCAAACACACAGCTTCTCCGTCTCTTCAAACCATGGTGGAGCTTTGAAAACTGAAATAAACTTAGGATGAGGTTATCCCTTTAAAGGGTTTGGTACTTTTTCACTTTTCTTATTTCCTTTCAGTTCTCTGTCTTATTTATCTTTTGCTTTCGTTGAGTGCAGGCTTATTGCGCCGCGTGCTGCTCTCTCTTGATGTCGGCTTTGGTCTTCGTACTGGAGCGGCGTGAACTCTACATGGGGCTACCTAATGATTGCACGTCGCCTGCCGGTTTGTGGGGGCTTAAATAGACATGCTTCCAGACTCTGCTGATTGCCTAGAGTGAGCGCGGATCCGCCTGTTCAGAACTCCACGACATGGCCGCCTGCGCATCTGCCTGTACTTGAACTCGCGAGACCTGCGTCGTTACATTGTAGTACAGCTGTCTATGGATGGGACTTACCATGGAACCCAATACATTATCACAATGCCTAGATGTCGATTCAATTTGACTTGCTATTCTGTTAGCATTTGCTATTCTGTTAGCATTTATTTATTTATTTAAGATTTTACTACAGCTCAAAGCAAAACTAGCAAATAATTGGCTCCTAACGCACAAGATGCTGTATTGTCTACCAATGTGTGAATAGTTTGGAGGATGATGGAGGAACAGCAACATTTTACGATTTTACATAGTGAAGATGATGAAAAATGCTAACTTTGAGAGGACTGATTCTTTTGTGTGCCTTTAAGTGGATTTAATCTTTGCTTAACAACTCGTAGCTCAAGTTGCCGGAATATCGTGGGATTCTTGTTTGCAGAAACAAATTGCTCTCTCGTGTCCTCGACCTGATCCTGTTTTCCAGCTGCAAGGGTGATTTATGGGTGGCTATGGACTAAACCGAAACATCTGCCTTGAAAGACCAAAGGACAGAGATGGTTCCAATAGGCCCTGTGTGTGGGGGGGTGGAGGTGGGTGCAGGCACCAAGATGAGGGTTGCTTGTAGGTACAGTACTCTGGAAACATCAATATATCAACAACTTATTAGTATTCATGTTTTAAAAACACTTGTGCTGGAGTGAGAATGAGGACACGAATGCAGGAGTATTTCTTTAATTGGCTGATTAACACTTAAAAAAAGACAACAATCAAGTAGCAGCTTCCTGTTCTTGACTAACAGAAGTAAAACCCCTTGTGGTCTTGTACTTTTGTAGCCAATCTAACTCCAGGATCAATGTCTTGTACATGCATGAGATGCATTTCAGCTCACAGCTTAATTTTAAAGAGTGAGTATTTGAGCCTACTATATACTTTCTGGCAGCTCAAACAAATCTTACATCCCAAATCAACAATGCTTTTTAACTTTCAGAACTGATGCTCAAGGGGACATTTTTGTAGTTCAATGTGATCAAATGTGCCTAATATTGCTAAAGGTCTTCTAGGGATGGTGAATCCCTTTTTGCATCATCACAATATGATGCTCCCACCAGCATGCTTCATTTTGGAGATGGTGCTCTCAGGACCAAAATATTTCAATTCCTACTTTTTTGATTTCCTGTCACATTGTGGGAAAACCTCAATTAGGAAATGGCTTTTTTCAATAACTTTTTTTGGGGCCCCTCCATACTTTGCCAACCTCTGTTTACACGGAACTCAGAGGCAGAATACATCAAAGTAAACTTAAATAAAAGTAAAGATTGCCTAGGGTAAATATTACTCAAGTATAAGTTCATTTTCTTGTGTAAAAGTACAGAAATACAGTGGAACCTTGGCATATGAACACTCCGCTTCATGAATTTGTACCTTAAGAACTAAAAAGAAATTTTGTCTTGGCGTTTTTGAAAGAATCAAACCGTATAAAGGCGAACCAATCGCGGGCTAAGTTGCGCATACGTCCAGTAGCTGTTAAAAATTTGTGTCAGTGGAAAGCCAAGCATAGCGAGTTTACATATTTTCCAAATTTACTTTTTTTGCCTTTTGTGCAAGATTTATTAAAGACATAGCACCGCAGGTCTCAAGAATGATAGCAAAGACAGTAGCAAGAAGAAAATGGAGCCACTTTCATTTTCGTTTTTTAAAGCTCCGCTTCTGATTTCAAACACCTGTTACGTTATTAGACGTGTTTTGAAGGAAAGGCAAGTAATGTAATTCTGCATAATAGTCAGCTGGTGGAAAAATTCCCGCTTCAACCATCAGTGTTCTTAGGTAACGCAATGACATGAAGAAATGTACTTACGTAGGTGTAAAAACATTTGCTGTAGTTTTCAGCAGTATAAAAGTAAAAGATTCATCTTATTAAACTACTCAAGTAAAGTACAGAAATGTGAGAGATGCTTGTAAACAGCTTCTCCCATATGAGATATCAATCCCTTCAGCTGCAACGATGTCTTATGTATCCATATTCTTTTTTTGTTGTTGTTGTTGTTTTTCTGTTTGTTCAATTTTGGTGTACAGTATTTTCCTGGCAAACTCAATTGACAAAAATTGGCAATTTGCAGTGTTTTTTATTTGTGATTGAACCAGTGAACTGCCTCTGGTCACTGGCCGAACGACCAGTTCATCTATATTACAAATGTCATACATTGATTTAAAAAAAAAATAATCAGTCGATCAAAACAAAAAGAGACTTGAAAATGAACTTAAAATCGCCATATGTTCCAAATAAATACATGCATATATACAAAAGATTTCATGCAGCGTTCTACAATTGTCTGTGACATAAAATCGAGAGATTTAACTACAAAAAGTATTGCACTAGATAACAATTTTACTAAGGTTGTTGTACCAATGTAAATATATATATATACCAATAAAAATTTTTTTTATTTAGACTGGAAATGTGCACAAGTTGCAAAATAAAGTCACATTTAAATAGAAATGTATAAATTACACAAGCCTTTAAACCTTAAGCTAAAAGTATAGAAGTGTAAAATATATGGTGTGTAGCTATGGCAGCAACAGTATTGAAATATGGAGTATGTAGTATGAAATGATGTGTGTCAGCAGCAATGTGGCTGTGATTGCGATTTGTTCATGTCCCAAAGTGCAAGTTAGTCCTCAATTTATGTAATTTTTTTTAATACATTTTTATTAGTCAATGGAAATCAATGCCAACGTGGCTTCAGTGAATTTTCTTTCCTCCCTTCCTTCCTTCCTCTCACAACTGGGCTATCACAGTAGTGTTCTCATGTGCTGTATTTAGAAAGCATGGCAATCAGAGTGAGATACTGGTTCTGCAAAGTGCCCCAAACAAGAGATCACTTGTGTGAGAGCAGCCATTACTGCAAATAGACATGGAGCTGGAAAGCGCATTTTAAACTGAGAAACAGGAAAAGCTATTTCCTTGATATTCCAACAGATTTTTTTGTGTTGAATAGTGCACACCATTTCAGAAAACTTTTAGGGCGATTTTACTCAGGAGGATGTCTGTATCGCTCAGGTGCTCATCTCAGATAAAATTATTCTGCCCTCTCTGAAATGATTCGCTGCACTTTCTGATTCAACACGATGGAAAGATCAATAATAAAAATGGTTGGCAACAGAACCATTAAAGTAAAGTCACACCCTTGGTCTTGTTGTTGTACTGAAAATTGTCATGGCTGTGATCTGGCCATAGGCACAAGTTCACCAGGTGAAACACGAAATGTTTACTACATGGACATTTTGTCAATTTATTCGTATAAACGTGATTTTAAATGTGATATTGCTTTTATGCAGCAATTCTTTAAAAAAAAAATTCTGATGTGATTTAAACCGTGTTTATTTATGCTATTCTGGAGAAAAACATATCCCGGAGAAGCCACACTCAATTCATAGTACGTTGGCAAGCTGGCTAGCATTCCGTTATCCTTTGTTCCTTTTCATTATCATTATCATCAGATTTCATATTTATAGCCAGAATTTATATTTCAGAAAAATATCGTTTTCCCGTATCCGCTGATGTCACTATCTCTACTATGTAGCAACAGTTTCAAACTAGAAAGTGGAATTTTTGCCTTTCGAATACATGTAAATATATATA
>JAQQZT010000037.1:28065716-28087101 GCA_030068275.1 Clarias platycephalus | reverse complement strand
AAGGCGAAACAGCAAACGGTAATGCAAAGTTTGCAATTGCATTTGAATTATGGCACACTTTGTGCGTCTACATATGGGAAACGCAATTGCGAATTTAATTTGCAATTGCATTTGAATATTGTCCGGGATATCGTTCCATAGGTGGCGGTATGGGGAGCCGCACCACGAAATGTAGTAATGTTTATAAGAGCCCTAACGAAGGGCTTCAGAGGGAGTCAATGAAATGTGAGTTTGTGCTTATGATAGACTCGGGAAGACCTTTCCGTTTGGAGATAGTGTGGGGTTATTAATTAATTAACTCAAAAGGAACCCCCCCCCAAAAAAAAAAAAACTCTCTGGGTGTTCGCCCTTACTGAGGATTTATACGAGAGAGAGTTTTTTGTGGACACTTTTATAATTAACCTGAGAGCACACCCTTCAATGGACCCGCTGTCAGGTGCGGCGTATCCAGGCTGATTGCTTGGCAACCACATGTGTAAATGGCCATGCCTCTGCCTGTTCAGAACTCCGCGGGGTAGCAACCTGCGGATCTGCCTGTTCTGAACCGTGCAGAGTTTTTTTTGCCCCTTGTGAGATCCGCGTTGTTACAAGTTACTGTGTGGCTTCATAAACCAAAAAAAATTCTTCTGAAACTGCTCAGGTACGGAGACTGAAAATTAGCCTGGAGAACTGTTCCTCAAGACTATATTAAAAATACAAGAAAGTCTGACTCTTTGGAAGCAAAATATGAATAAATGAGGATTGGCTCAAGACTTTTGTACAGTACTGTATCTGGTCACAGAGAAGAAGAAAAAAAAAGGTAAAATCATGCAGATGTCCCTTATAATATTCACAGCAAATATAATATGGAAAAGAAAATTCTATTTAATTTAAAAAAAAAAAAAAAAAAGACTAGGTATCATTTTCTTAAGTTTCAAGTGTCTCATTAGGGTCAAAACATAATTACAGCATGTTCCTAAGTGTTTATAACTGAACTCTGGGTTCCAAGTGTAAATGTTGGAGCTCATCATTTAGCCACAAGCACTGTGGGATTAAATTTACTCACTGATAAGTGAGAACACCGGTTAATGTACCTACTGATTACATGATTAATATTCAAAAGTAAAACGTCAGCTACATAGAACATAGAACTCTTACTTACTTTGTGAATTAATGTATTAATGTTGAAGTACATTCATTGTTCATGTTAAATAAACCATTAAATGGTGTCCATTAAGGGAATCTTATGTAAAGCATGAGTATAAAGTGGCAGTAATGACCATGTTACAGCATATTTATTTATTCTTCATGGCACAGCTGCCCCATTTAGTTCCCCGATCTGCCATTACAGATCTTGACATACCTGTTATCTAGAACAGATTAGATCAGACCTGTGCCCTGACGTCCTGGAGCAGCATTGAGACGCATTTGCTCCATCATGTTGTGAGTCATCTTCTGCTGTGCTTTCATGCGAACCTTTTCTTTTTATTGATCTGAAAATGTACTATAAGCCTTAAAACGTACAATGATATCCAAGCATCTTTGCAACAGAGATCTTTTTTTACTTGGTTAAATGATAAATCTGAGTTAAATTTTTGTAAGAATCCAGCTATTACTGTATATTGTATACACTCTGCTAGACACCATAACTCATCCATTTAAGTGTTTTAAATGTTTAGAAAAAATTTAAAGTATTTCTGAAACATGTATAGTTCCTTAACTGCTTGCCAAAGTTGTCATTTGTTCCACGGTACTTACAGATTTTATTTTAAAGTTAGATCAAGGGTTAAGTATGAAAAAAATGACAACATACAATTATGAGGTCATTCATTGACAGCGTTCAGCAACCATGAGTTAGCAGATCAGCTTTTATAGCCATGGCCCAGATTCTAGTAATGGTGGATGGATGCCATTACTTCAAAACAAATTTGTGTTTCAATGATGTTGGTGTAGAGCCTGTCTAACACACAAATTTCATGGATGCTTAAATCAGTGCTTGTTTTGAGTGCCTGCTTTGTGGATATGGAAAATGATTTATGGCATGCTATGAAGCTCTCATGCCTGAAGTCTTCTGGGGTAGCGGAGAGTTTTAGCTTTAGGGATTTCCCAGTGTGTTCTCTGACTAATTTACAGTATGCACAGGATGTACAGTAGCATCATTGAGTCAAGGGTCAACTTCTGCTTTATTTTCACAAGAACCGTTTGGAATGTAGTGACCTTCATGACTCATGCCTGAGGGAAGATCTGCTTTTGTTGCTTGTTAAAAATGAGCCAATAACCCACTGTCAGATTTAATTAGATGACCATTTCCGATAACCACACCAGTGAGTATATTGGCATAAATATTTGGGAAGAACAAAATGTTTAGTTTAGGGCTGTAGCTATCGAATATTTTAGTAATTGAGTATTCTACCAAAAATGTAATCGATTAATCAGATAAAATGCACTTATCTGCTTAAACAGCAATGTCTAATATATAAGAGAAACAAAGATTAATTGTTTTTCTTTTTAGAAAAATCTACTTTTATTTTTTAAATGCATACAGCATTTTATCAAAATAAACATTGTCATTATTCACACTACAAGGAACAGCTTAACTGAGATGAATTAAGTGCATTACAGAGCCATACATCTTTATTTTAAAGCCTTTTCAGGCTTCTCAGATGCAAAAACTAAAAAAAAAAAAAAAGATATTTCAAATTACTTTAAGTATCAAAAACTAAGGCACACATTAAAATAAATAATTATACAAAAACACTAAGTTGTGCAACTAAACATTCAAAACTAAAAGTTTCAAAATCTACAGCTCAGGCATAACATATAAGCCTTTCCTGACAATTTCTGTCGTTTTCTCTTGCTGGTTTCTTCTTTCTTTGGTTTGCTGATATTTTTATCGCTCCCTTCCGTTTTGCATCCCTCAACAGAACGCTCCCTCAAATCAATACACAGCTAACTGTTTGTGTCTCCTTCCGCTTTGTGGGTGACGTAAGCCCTTCTTCTTCGTCGGTGTTTACTGGCGCCTTGCATCTGGAAGTCTTGCGCTGTGTCACGCCAAACAAATAATTGCGCAAAAACATAACGCAAGCTTTTAAAATTTATTAAAAGGAGCTTTGAGGCAGAAGATTTTACCTCGATCATTTTTTTTAATCGAGTTACTCAAGGAATTGTTTCAAAAGAAAAAAAACAAAAATGCAAAAGAGAGAGTGTGCATAATTAAATAAAGTGTATTGCATATCAGCTTACTTCATACGGCCTGCTCACATCCTCACCTTTTTGCAAATCCTGTGTTTCAAAATGTATAAAGGATTTAATTAATTCAAGAGCATAAAGGGTGGGTGAAAATTAACTAAGCAATATTAAATAACTATAGAACTTTTGGAATCACTGGAGTCATGATGAAAACAGTCTCTAAATTAGCTGATAGTAAATAGGATTTTA
Source organism: Clarias platycephalus (assembly GCA_030068275.1). Classification (NCBI taxonomy): domain Eukaryota; kingdom Metazoa; phylum Chordata; class Actinopteri; order Siluriformes; family Clariidae; genus Clarias; species Clarias platycephalus. The sequence goes on along the minus strand of JAQQZT010000037.1, from coordinate 28,083,684 downwards.
TATTTCCCGCATCAATAGTACAGGCATCGACTGCGAGAGGCTGCACATGCATGTCATTTGATCTACAGCACTTCTAGATTTTATTTTAAAGTTAGATCAAGGATTAAGTACGAAAAAAATTACAACATATGACATATTGACATTTTAACGTAATAAAAGATGGCCGACTGCTTGACTGTTCAGGAGCGAGATTGCAGCATGCTATGAAGTGTGGAATTCCATTGTTCTTGTGCGGAGATGGTGGCGTACAGTGAAAAGAAGGAATGCAAGACTACGTCCAGAGACAATAACAATTTTCAGACCGTGCATTCCATCCCCGGACATTTCAGGAAATTGGTTGATGCCAGCAAGGCCTGCGTTAAAATTTCTATATTTGTTTTCATTTTCCCATGTCATAAAGTATGTATGCAATTTGTTTTAGAAATATGGACTTTTTAATGCATGGTTACTTTTCATCCACCCTGTAGAATAAAAAAAAAAACGCCATGAAATATGAATTTCCTAGATTCTATATACACACAAGTCCTAATAATGGGATGAAGTATTGTTTCAAAAGGACATATGCATCACTCACCAGCCATTTTAATAGGGACATCTGTAAATCTGCGGAAAAGTCTTGAGCCACCCCTCATTTCCTCATATTAATTTCAATTATATTTTGCAGACAGAATTTAAGAAACATGAAGAAACATTGAACTGCGACAGGCTGCAAAGTGCTTTAAGATGCAGTGGAAAAATTGGTTGTTTATGTAACAACCTCGATTTCATTTCCCCTCTCGTCCGTTTCATGTAGCATCTCATCTAATTATCTGTCATCATCTGCAGCAGTTTCTCCCTGGTTTGTGTAGAGGGAAAAGGTTTGCTTAGCTTGAATGATTTATAGGTCAGTGTGTGGCTTAACAAACTTTCAGTCCAGTTCCTGTACCTGACTGTTTGTGAGAGCCAGAAAAGTGCTTCATGAAGTCTGAAGAACTATTTCTCAAGACTATAGACTAGAAAACTTGGAAAATCATGCAGATGTAGCTTATAATATTCACAGCAAATATAATATTGGTAGGAAAATGAGATCTCACTGGCTTTCACCATGGTATTGTTATTAGACAGGGTGGCTTGACTCTTTTAGAAACTGATCAGCTAAAACTTTTATGCAGCACAATATAGAGTTTCTGTAAAGTTTGAACAGAATGGTGTAAAAACAAAAATGAGAATCTTTTGGCTTCTGTTTAAAAAAACAAAACAAAAAACATGCATTTTTACGGCTGTAGTGAGCAGAAATGCATCACAGAATATCAAGCCGTGAGTTGGATGAGCTACAACAGCGGGTTTAACTCTGGTTTCCAGCTGTAAATGTTGGATTTACTTACTGATGGTAAGAACTGGTAAATGCTGCACTTTTATTTATTTATTTATTTGCTTCATTATTATTATTATTTTTTAAAGCATCAGATAATATAACTCTTACTTGCTTAAGTGAATTAATGTATTAATGTTGAAGTATATTGTTCATGTTAAGTAAATAATTAAATGCTGTCATTTAACAGGGAACCTGTTAAGTGTAAAGAGTAAAGTGAAAAAAAAAAACGACCATGTTACAGCATATTTATTTATTCTTCATGGCACAGCTGCACCATTTAGTGTTCTGCTATTACAGATCATGACATCCCAGTTATCTAGAATAAATTAGATCAGACCTGTGCCCTGACATCCTGGAGCGGCATTGACACGCATTTGCTCGTTCATTTTGTGAGTCATCTTCTGTTGTGCTTTCATGTGAACCATTTCTACAGAAAATAGCGACCTCCATGACTCATGGCTCTGTAAAGCTTCTATTTTTGTTGCCTGTCAAAAGATCATTGTTGACCCCTGATTCGACATGAGAGGTTTTGTATAACATACGACTTTGTTCTGAAGATTGCTCTAAAAAAGCATTTGTAATAATAATAGTAATAATAATGACAACAATGACGATAATAAAAATAATAATTCAAATAAATATGTTGTATACAGATGCATGAGCTGGAGTAAGCAATATATAATCAAACCTGTTCACTGAACATACACAAGTAGAAATGGCTGACCAACAGCTATACCATATCGACTAAATGTTTGTAAGCCACTCCCATATGTGAAAAATTTAAGTGACCGAGATCAGACTTTTAGAATAATGAATAAGTGCACAGAGTGCTTATGCATCCAGGAATAAATTTTGGGTACCCAATTTATAGGCATTATCAATAAATTGGTCAATTGATGATGAGTAATTGATGTCACTGATAAGTCGATGATCAGCCAGGGATGAGCTGATCTTAGTGATAAGGTGTTGATCAGTCAATGATCAATTATCATTCATAAGTCAGTGAATAATGATCAGAGAACAATGATCATTCAATGAGTTGATCAGTCCAAGATCAGGAATCAGTTATTGGCTGGTCAGTTATAAGTAAATGATCAATGAGAAGTTAGTGATAAATCAATGAATAATTATCAGAAGTCAGTGGTCAGTCAGTGATGAGTCAGTGATCAGTCAAGTCAACGGAGTTGGTAATCAGTCAGTGATCATTTCAGTCAATTACAAGTCAATGTAATTACAAGTAACAGAATAATGATCAAACATCAGTGATCCGTCATTGATAAGTAAATGATCAGTAATGAGTTATTATAAGCCAATGACAAGTCAGTAATCAGTCAATGATCAATGATCCATCAGTAATAAGTTTGTGATTAATGATTGGAAGGCAGTGATCAGTCATTGAACAGTCAATAATCATTCAAAGTTGGTCACTGAGCTTGTAATCAATCAATAATCAGTTGAAGATCAGCAATCGGTTATTGATAAATTAATTACAAGTAAATGGCGAGTCGGGGAATAATGATCAGAGATCACTGATCAGTCATTTATTATGAATCTGTAAGTAGTGATCAGTCCTGAGTCAATTAGCAAAGACTCATGAATCTGTGTGTGAAGTGTCTTACATGATCTAGGTGGTTCAGATAATTTTTTTTTATATTTATTTTGTTTGTTAAATGATTGATTGCTTATTCAGAAATTGCTACAAGTAAGCCTGTTGCACGATCAAATCTAGACTATAGAGGTATTATTTTTATTATTAATATTATTATTATTATTATTATTAATATTATTATTATTATTATTGTTATCATTATTATATCTAATGTCTATATATTGTTTTATAAACTAGGCCTCACTTTGTCTTTGCTGCGTACACACATGGAAGCGTGGCCACTGAATTGGAGCTTGTTGATAAAGATAGATTGTGTGTTGCGGTTAGTGGGATGAGAGATGTTTACAGACGTGTGCACATAAAAGGCTTGGGTTACACGCTGACATTTCCACAGGAAGGCATCACTTTGACAGTCTGCTGCATGTGTACGCGTGAGAACTCGCATCCTACACTCACACAGACAGAATGTCAAAGGTTTTTTTTTCTTCTTTTTTTTCTTTTCTTTTCTGTATGCTGGTTATGAATAGAGCTCGTCATGGTGTGCATTTTTTATGTGAGCCTGGCAGTGAAAAGTGCTGCTGTGTGCTTTGCACAGTAACAATGAGTTCGAGTACACTACAGACTCAATTTGTGACTGTCAGATTTTCTTTTTCATTACCAGTTAGCTAGGTTTTAGATACCTGGAAGTACGACAAATGCATTTATGAGGATTTTTTTTCCGCCAAATTTGGTTATTTGCCAATTTCCATCCTCCAGCCAGATCTTCCCTGTAATTATTCAACAACTAGAGTGACTGAAGGGTAATATATTATGTGCTGCTTCTGAAATTCCATTCAAACCATATGCCGGCCAACCACAACCGCCTTTATGAACTGCTCATGCTGCTTTAGAAGACCGTTATCTGTGTCTTCAGTTGCCCAATCATTGAGATTGATGGGGTAAAATATTTTTGTGATTTTTAATAATATAACTATATATCTACTTTTAAATCTCCTTTTTCAGAATTCAGCCATATATTCCTAATCCTAAACTCTGTTCTATTACAGTATCTTGTGTATTAATTCTATTGTGTTTTTTAAAATAGATTTACGAATGTAATATCTTTGCAGGTCTCGGTAAGACTAAGCGGAAGCCGAGCGCCGACGCCGAGTGCCCACCAAACGGCATCGGCGCTGGAGCAGAGCAAATATACGAGTTGCACACTGCGGCAGTGGCCAAGTTCGCATACACCGCGGAGCGTGACGACGAACTGAGCCTGGCGAAAGGCGCGCGCCTGCTGGTGCTGGAGAAATGCAGTGACGGCTGGTGGCGCGGACGGTGCAATGATGGCCGGGAAGGCTGGTTCCCCTCCAACTACGTCCAGGAAGAGGAGGATGAGGAAGAGGATGAGGACGAGGCGGGTATGGGTGACGGACAATACTCACGAGGATTGCACAAGGTGCAGACGCTTTACCCCTTCAGCTCAGCCACAGAGGAAGAGCTGAACTTTGAAAAAGGAGAAATCATGGTGGTGCTGGAGAAGCCCGAGAATGACCCCGAGTGGTGGAAGTGTAAAAACAGTCAAGGCCAAGTGGGCCTCGTGCCCAAAAACTATGTGACGATGCTGAAAGAAGATGGAGGCGCCAGCAGTTTCAGCACCCATACTTTGCAGCATGCAGGCCCCGCACACACGGGCAGATTTGCTGGGATGGAGTGGTACTATGGCAGCGTGACACGGCACCAGGCTGAATGCACACTAAATGAGAGGGGAGTCGAGGGAGACTTCCTAGTGCGGGACAGCGAGTCCTCTGTGAGTACATGAGGCAGTTAGTGGTCAACACTTAGTGGTTCTTGAGTTTTCACTGAATAGCCAGGTTGTTTGGTTGCTGCTCTTTTCTGATTGACAGTAATTCTGAAGCAGAGAGCAAAATTATAACTGTTCTGTTATTTCAATCAATGACTTCAAGTCATAAAATATATTCATACTGACTGAACTACTCAAACTGAGCATATCGCTTTCAACTTGAGCCACACTTTCCTAGACTGGATATGAATTTGAAATTTTTAAAAACTGTTCATAGTTCACTTACACAGTAATGCTCACGCGCCAATTTTTGTCTGTCTTTCTTTAGCCGAGCGATTTTTCCATCTCCTTGAAGGCGTCAGGCAAGAACAAGCACTTCAAGGTGCAGTGCTGCGAGGGTGTGTACTGCATCGGGCAGCGGCGTTTCAACACCATGGACGAGCTCGTCGAGCACTACAAGAAAGCACCCATTTTTACCAGTGCGCATGGAGACAAGCTCTACCTTGTTAAACCCCTGCAGTGACCTTCCAGCCAAAAATGAGCCTTGAGAACCTAATTGGACCTCACACTGAGCCGAGCCTCCTTACTGTTCCTCCTGGTGGTCAGTTTTTAGCAGCAAGTGGGCAACAGAGTGCCAACACAAGCAGCTGGGCAGTGACATTGTCCCGGATTTTTTAAAATTGTTGTCATTTCCTGTTTACTTCCTTGTAATATTTTGGAAACTCTCTGGTAATAATCTTTCCGTTTAAGTGTTGAGAAATGATAGGAGGGGTACACACTTTCTGTTGCCGTAGTTTCAATTCAGGTTTTACAAAGCAAACAGACTGAAGTTCACAAGAAGTAGACTTTTATTTTGTTTTATTTTTTTATTAATATTATGATTTGACGGTACAATAGGGAATATTTTGAGCCTCTTCACATGGCAGTGTGGAAAAGAGTTCCATGTGTTGCCAAAAAAATTGTCCATATGTGATGCACAGGAACTGTCTGCCCCCTGCTGGACACATACACACATGGTTCCATGGACTCATAGGAGGGAGGTCTTGTTTATGAGATGAGATGAATGTCAGATGCTCAACCAAATGTGCCACACTTAACAACCCCCATTATTCACACCCAAAATCGGCAATAGCCTGAGTCGTACTATATCTGTATGGGTATCTTGTAGAATTACAAGAGCGCTTATTCTATACACCTGTTTAATTCCCCAGCTTTTTAAAAGTGTTTGTTTGAATGTAAGAGCATTGCTATTTAAATCTGTGTCTATTTAAACAAGAGCCTAAGGTGCATTTAGCAGGAATTTTCTAAGCACTGTAACAATGACCGTTATATGTTGGAAACTGAAATACATTTTGTTTAAATAAACTTTTTGCAAAATAACAATAAGGATTTTATCATTGATATGGTAATAAAATACAATACTGTGCAAGTCTTTTTTTTTTTTCCTTTTTTTTTTTTTCTTCTTAAAGGTTTATTACAAACAAATAAAAATATAAAGCTCATTGGTTCTTAAAGTTAATCAAAATAAGGATTGCAAAGATGAATGAAGGATTCAACAGAGCAGCCTCTCCTTGGGCCTTTGCGGTCGAAGACTGTAGCTTCCTGCTCTGGCCACGCCCCCCAGGTAGTATCACCTGCCATTAAAGATTGAAGACCCAGCCACTAGAGGGAGGTGACTCAGAAAAACACAGAAAGTGACATACACGATTTTGGCTCCTACACATCCGGCCCCTAAATGTTTTAGGCTTAACATAAAACAATTACTATCTTTAATGTTAAAGGAGCCAGTATACTGTTTATAAAGAAAGAAAGACATACATTACATTCATGGTCTTTTGATCTGGTCATTAATGTGGCTCTTCTAACAGCAGGCACAGTTTAGTAATTGGACGCTCTAGGATGCCCGTCTTGGTTTTAAGTTTGTTTATCTATCTCTCTACAAGTCTCAGCAAAAACAGATAAGAAAAACAAGCTTAAAAAAGTTGAGCAATGTGTGGAGGACATAAGAGACTAGGTGTTAATTAACGTCCTTCTACTTAATCCTGACAAGACAGAACGTCTATTCATAGGACCGCATACAACCAGAAGAAAGCTTTTTGATCACACTGGCACTTTGGATGGCTTTTCTGATCCATCAGATGCAACGATAAAAGACCGCGGTGTAATTATAGATTCCAGTCTTTCATTTGAAGCTCATGTAGGTAATATAAACAGGATTCATTCTTTCATCTCAGAAATATCGCCAACATAAGAAATATATTGTCACTAAATGATGCAGAAAAATTACTTTTAAAATGCTTTTATTTACCTCTAGGTTGGACTATTGTCCAACTGTCTGGTTGTTCAACTAGGTGCATAAACAAGCTTCAGTTAGTCTGGCATGCAGCAGCGAGAGTCCTCACTAGAAGAAGGAGATATGAGCACATCACCCCTATCTTATCCACACTACATTGGCTCCCATTTAAATTTTGCATTGATTTTAACATACTACTTTTGATGTATAAAGCATTAAAAATGGTCTACCGCTGCAGTGTCTGAGTGAACTGCTAGTGTCTTAAGATCTGCCACACGTGCTTCGATCAAAAGACGCAGGCTGTTCGTCAGTACCACGTACTGTATTATGAACACTACAGCAGGGGCCAGAGCTTTTTCTTACAAAGCCCCAAAGTTATGGAATAGCCCTCCAAATAATGTTAGGGACTCCGACACAGTCTCAATGTTTGAGTCTAGGCTAAAAACTTATTTATTTAGCCAAGCATTTTTGGACTCTGGACGGTAGAGTATTATGGTGAATTGGTATGTTTAGATGCTGTCTTCCCCACTCTCATTGATCACTCAGGTTTGTTGATGGTGAAGTGATGGGTCGATTTACATCTCAGGGAGCCCTCATATCCAGGTTTCCTTCTGGCTCTCCCTTTTAGTTATGCTGTCATAGTTAGTCCTGCTGGAGTCCCTTGTTGCACTCTGCACTAAATATACCTTCACCTTATACATTACAACTGTAATCTCTCCTTCTCTTCTGCCATCTTCTCTTCTCTCTCTTTTCTCTTTCTCTCTCTCTCTCCCTCTCTTTCTGTCGAGGTATACATTTTGCTCCTGAGCTGCCAGTGATCCAGACTTCCTCTGCCATCTGGACCTGTCTGGCTCATCCTGGTGCCTTGCTTCTCGTTTGAAATGTCATCACATGAATGCCCTGTGTTGTCTGCTTGGGATGCGTGTGGTGACAGAGGACATCTACATGGTCCTGGCCTCAGCTGATGCAGACAGCTATTGAGCGACTTGTGACTTCAGTCGCTCAATAGTTTAGGAATGGAATTTCCTACAGTTTACCTGAGCCTCCAATAACGAACTGGATTCCATATTAACTATAAACAATCTGATCATTTTGATATTTCATAAAATTGTCCATAATTTTCTTTTTGATTGTTTAAAGCTACTTTGCGACAATGACAATTGTCAAAAGATCTGTACAAATAAAATTGAATTAAACTGAATTGAGTGACTGCTAACTATGATCAAAGTATAAATTTTAGAGAAATATTACAGACCAAACAAGCTGAAGTAAACTGTTTTACTCATGAAGCCCGAGTTTGACCAGCCATGAGGATCCTAAAAGCATTGCAGTTCAGAGTTCAACACGTGTTAAGCAAGCGGCATATCAAACACACACACTCTAATACAGTAGTTTCGATTTTTTTTGGAACGTTATATTTTGACATACTATTTTACAATTTTACAAGTACAAAATTAGCAACAAAAAACATGTAAAATTTTATATTGTAGCTTTCATGGAGTCAGTGTTGAACAATTAAATAATTGTGATAAGTGAAAAGGCCTAAATGTCACAGCAATTATAGATCATTTGAAATGTAACATTAGTTCAAGTCAGACTTTTATTACAGATAGTTACAGAGAGTGTTAAAGGTTAATAATGTTGAAACCGATCTAATCAATGTGAGACATGTTGATTTGAATAGCTTCAGGTCCAGCGTTATCTGAGCTGGTGCTGATTCATTCAAAAAGGGTAAAGGTGGCTATCTGCACCAACTAAAGATTAAAACATGATGTGCATGCTGGTATAGGAAAATAAATACTGATTGGCCTGTGTGATGCTGACTTTAACAGCACAAAATAAATTATTTTTCTGTCACATTTAAGGTTCATGTGTTTTATTTCTCTTTTAGCTCAGCAATTTGTCAAAGTACAAATAGGTTTAGTCCAACATGTGGTGTGGCATATCTAAACAGTTGCTTTCTCACACCAGCCTCTTTTTTTATTAGTTAAAAAAAGTAACTGCGAAACTCTCTGGCTTTATTTATTTATTTATTTAATTAATTTTTACAAAGTGTTGACATTGGAGACTCCATTCACAAATTACTTAATAACAGTCTAACCTCTTTTATTAATCTGTTTGTTAGATGTCAAATTTGTGCATCTGTCAAGTGCATCCTAAATTTTATACATATAACACTCAGCTATAACAAATGCAATACAGCGAACAGCCATCTGACCTGTCTAATATTGTGTAGATCCCCCTTGCGCCATCAAAACAGCCCTGACCTGTTGAGGCATGGAATCCACAAGAGCTCTAAGAGTAAGCTCTGGTATCTGGCACCAAGATGTCAGGACATGTGTCAGGAGCAGATCCTTTATGTCCTGTAAGTTGTGCGGTGGAGTCTCCATGGATCCAACTTCTTTTTCCATCACATCCCACAGATGCTTGATTGGATTGAGATCTGGGGACTTTGGAGGCCAAGTCAACCCTGCCGCCGGTTCACTGGCTGTCCTTCTATGGCCCACTTCTGGTATGTACCTACCACTGAAAACTGGGAACACCCCACAAGAGGTTACGCTCTCACCCAGTCGCCTACTTATTACAATTTGTGCCTTGACAAAGTCACTCAGATCCTTACCCTTTTCCTGCTTTGAACAGAACAACTTCAGGAACTGTGACTGTTCACTTGCTACCTAATATATACCACCCCTTAACAGGTAGTTAAGGTAGTAGATTATCAGTGCTATTCACGTCTGTCAATGATTTTAATGTTATTGCTGGTTGTTGTAAACCTGTTAGTGTAACAGGGAACTATCACTTTCAGTTTTAGTGTTTTAAAGGTTGTGTTTTTTTTCTTTTTCTTTTTTTTTCAAATCATGAAAGGCTTCATTTCACACAAGAATCTCAGAGCTAGCCAGCATGCTGATGTGTGAGATCTCACTCCAAACAGTAAGAAGGCACTATAAGCTGGAGCTATGGAGGCACTACAGACTGTATAGGGAGGACATGTGAAATGCAAACAGAGCATTCTTGCCCTCAGTCTGTTCCCTGGTAGGGTGTTGGGATAAAGAACAGAAACACCTCAAGAAACACACCAGAATCAGGAGTGTAATACCGTGCTGCAGATAATCAGCAGCAATTATTTTTTCCTTATTTCTATGCAGATTATGATATCATGCTTTATGTAGCTCACTGGATTTCATTTACTGTAATTTGGTTTGTGGAGGTTTTTGCGGGACGGAGCCATTAAAGGAGTTCCTGGGAGGCCAGCATTTCAGACGTGAAACAGACATACAGAACATGGCTCTGGCATATTGAGAAAATGTTCTACCTTGATGATATCCAAGCACTAATGAAATGCTGGGATAAGTGCATTCGTGTAGCAGGGGATTATGTAGAGAAATAAAAGTAGTAGTCTTATTAGTCTTATTTTTTTTTAAGGATAAGCTTTTAGTGCATGACTTGCCAACATGAATGTTAATGGGTTTGGTGCTATTACATTCTGATTTCACTCACTCAGAGCTTACCGTGCTTTAATCCATAGTAAAGGATTGAGATCAAGAGTTAGTCTGTGAAATCAGTGTGTCCTGATATCATTCATAAATACACATAGTAGTTAATGCCCATTTTTAGTTCCCAAAATGTGAGGAATTATTAAATAGTAATTAATAGCATTTGAATGCATTTTGTGCAAAATTTGTTTCTTTTATTATCTAAAGGGAGACTAAAGATCCATTTTGCTAATTCATTTGCAGATGATACAGTTTTCAATCAGGGTGGTGTAGTGTAAGTATGATACTGATTCAAAACCTTGTTGGTCAAGCAAAAGCTGGGACTAAATCGATAATTAATTATTTTCTTAGAGAAATATTACAGACCAAACAAGTTTTTGTAATCTCATGGCATTGCATGTAGCCAGCTGTGTTCAGGGCTGAGGATTCCAAAAGCATTTCAGTTCAAAGTTCAACACATTACAGTGAGCATCATATTGATCACACACTCTCTCTTTCTACTAGTTTTAAATTATTCATAAATTTGCAGGGAGCTTTCACACTTATTAGCCTACATAGAAAACACATCCAGTTAGGTTTGTCAGGTTTGGTCTTGCACATGGTGTATCAGATCTAAACACTTTGTGCATCTGTCAAACATGTCCTTTTGTATTTGTGGTTACATTAAAAACAAGGATGAATTACTACAAGCGCATCGGTGCTGGGGTATAAGAGAAGTGAACTGTCATTTCCTCTAACATTTCAAGTTCTACATTTTATTGTGTATACTGTACTTTGTTTGTTTTTAATCTTGTTTTTAATCAGCCTAGTTTCTAGGGCATTGCTTCTGAAATATTGATTGCATTTCACTAACCAAGCTTTGAGCCAGACAACACGCTGATATGTGAGATCTCACTACAAACATTAACAAGGCAGAATGACCAGGTGTTATCTAGGTACGACATATAAAGAGGACATGTGAAATACAAGCTGAGTATTCCAGCCCTCAGTCTTGAGTAAAAGAGTAATTCCTTCAGGAACACACCAAGAGATACAGGAGTGGAATAAGTTGGCAAAAGGTAATCTCACAAACAGCTGCAATTATTAATATAGTCCTGGTTTTATGATGATTCAGATATCACTGTTTATGCAGCTCACCACTTTTCATTTATCTTGATTTGGTTTCATACAATCAAAAGCATTACACTAGAATTGATGTATTGGATAAAACTGATATGATATATAGTATGGGTGCATCACATTTATGTTTAAGAGAAGAAAAAGGAATTGTCATCAAGAAGACACTTCATTTAAAGCAAAGTGACCATGCCTCGCTTCTGGCCAGTCCTGTGTGTGCTTGCGCTCGCGGTCTTCTGCTTTTCAGGTAAGAGACCTATCTATTTTCAAACAATTCATATTTAAATAATGTAAAGGATGCACCCATTGTTTGACAGCTACACAGTGTCATCTGCAAAAACTGGGCTTTTCTACGCCTTAGGCTTCTAGTCTTCTTTTCTTCCAAAAACATTTTCGTGACTAAAAACAAGATAGATTTTTCATACATTATGTAGTATTTGTTGAGACGTTTAAGAAGCATGTTGTCACACATCATATTTGTGCTTTTACACTGATGGGTGTCTCATTCTTCATCACTTTCCTAGTTTCAAAAAAAAAAAAAAAAAAAAAAATATATATATATATACATAACTCCAACCGGAAATAGTCCTCTCTCTAAAGCCAAAACTAGAAAAGTTTCAGTAGAACAAAAATGGAAAAGAGATTTTCTTATTCAGTCCTTGGGGACACAAGTTGTTTTTCATTTTTACTTTTTTGTGCTGTTTCATACTGAATGATGATGATGAAATTAGAGTGTAAGAATTAGCCCAATGGAGAGAGCAAGAAAGAGAGAGTGTACAATAAAAGTAGACAAGCTAAAAGCAAATAAAAAAAGAAATAACAGGAGAAAGTGAAGGATCTGCTGTGTGCAAGGTTTTTTGTTCTCATGCAGGTTGAAATGAGTATTCAGAAATGAAGCTTGTGGGAGAGAATTTTTGCGGGGAAATAAATTTGTAAAACATTCTGTTTATTATTTCTATAATACATATATTACATAAAGGAAAGTGATAATGCATAATAAAAAAATATTCACTAAAGATATTTCCCCCCTCCTCATAATCTATTGATTTTCGGAACAGAAATGTGTCCAAATTCTGAATTAAGTCTTCATATTCCACCGGATAATAAATATAATTCTTGAAATCAATGCTTTCAAAATCAAGGGCCATAACTTCACTGACCATAACACCAGAGCCAAATCTTCATAAAATGTGAATTTTCTAATATGGCATCCACAGCAGCTTTAATCAATTGCTATATTACAAATTATATAAATAAATATTATATTTAAATAATAATTTCAGTAAAACTTTATGATAAAAGTTGAATCACAGTAAAGTAAATGAATACAATTTAGCATGTGGACATAAACTACTGGTGTTTGAAAAAAGGTATTTTTGAGTTCTGTTATCTGAGATTGGATCATCCGGCCAAAGCTTATAATGTTTAAGCTGATTGATTGTATTCACTCTGGTTTAAATCTTGTCATTTCAGGTGCTGAAGAAAGCCAAGGTGAGCATTCACTATAAAATGTATGAATCTTCTAAACAATCTACTGTATAATATGTTCAACTCTGTAAAGTCTAAACAATAATAATAATATGCAATATTGAACGTTCCACCATATTCAACAGGCACAAATTTTATTAGGGGGGGGCGGGGGGGAATTGCAATTACACATTACAATTACAGTAGAGTACATACCCAAACCCAACAACTCGGGTAGTAATCACACAGTACAGCATGAAAGATACATTTATTACATAAATATGATTTCAGAAATGGTATAATACATGTTAATAACAGCACATTGGCACATGCTCACTCACATGACGTGACATTTTTCTAAATAAAAAAGTCTATAAAATGCAGTAAACAGTAAATAGTGAAACAAAGTCAATATTTGGTGAGACTAAGGAAAGTAACTACTACATTTTACTGCAGTCTGAGACAGTCACACCTGCTTCTTCTTCCCCACACACACCTGCTTCCCCCCACACCACACCACCCTACCTCAACTGTAACTGCTGCTTCCTTTTCTCACATCTAAATATTCCTCTGTAACATTGACATTTTGTACTGACACGATAATAAAATCAGGAAAAAAAAAAAAAAACATAGTTTTGCTTATTCTTTTGGACGGTAATCATTAGTTATCGATGGCTAACTGTCTGATTGATTCTCAGCTGAGTCTAGGGAAAAGCGGGACATGCCAAACTGGGCACTGACCTCTTCAGACTTCTTCGGCTGGATCGAAGAGCTGCGCAATCATGCTGCCTATGAAAAAATTGACGAGCTGGCCAGAACCTTCTGGGCTCATTTCCCCTCGGCTAGTCGTTTGGGCTATGATTCCTCAGATCCTGAGCAATGATGACAGTTGTGATGTTTTTTTTTCTGTGCAACAACACTAATGCTGTCTATCCTACCTATTCTGAAGATCTCTTTAAGATTGTTAAAATGTCTTTGATGTTATAGCACAAGTCCAGTCACTTTGTTGAGCACTAGATAATGGAGGCAAACTGTAAACACTAAAGAATTGATCATTTTACTTCACATATAAACATTGTCAAGCATAATCATTGTCAATAAATATGTGAGAAATTTTGCTGCATGGCTCAGTCTCTGCAGTTCATTTTACAGTGTAAAAGAGCAGAGCATTTTTTGGTCAGTTTAAACACATTTCTTTAATAAATAATGTATTTATCCCCCTTGTGCATGTTGTAGCTCTTGATACTGTGTGTAAATCATATAGTGTTGAAAGGTTGTAAAGAATGTGGCTGGAAGGCTGAAATAACACTGTGGAAAAGCCTTTATCCTCAGGCTATCCACATGTGCTTCCTGTAGCTCTCTCCATTTCTGCCACTGAGCCCTGGATAATCTTGGCTTACACTGACGGTTTAACTTCCTTTCCAACATATGCAATAATCAAATATTGTTATTTTGTAAACAGAGACCTAGACTCATATAATTGAGCTTTTTTTAACAGGACATTTTAGATTACCCATGTCCACATGTATCAGATGTCCAGGTATCATTATTTTTAGTGCTCAAGCACATTATGATACACAGCATAAATATCCAACACATATTATAGCTCTCTCATTATGAGCTGTTCCCCTGAAGTCTATTTTTTCTCTCTCTCAAAAAAACAGTGTTAACAGATTTTACACCCACTATCCACTTTGATACTGTTCACACTCAAACCAGCCCATCTGGTACCAACAAACACGCCATGGACAAAGTCACAGAGATCACACTTTTCCCTCTTCTGATGTTTTATGTGGACATTAACCAAAGCTCATGCCCTGTATCTGCATGATTTTTTGCTCTGGACCACTGACACATGATTATCTGATTAGATGCTGTGTTACTACAACAGGAGGCTAACAGATGTTCCTAATAAAATGGCACTGAGCATATTACATCCCAAGTTGGAGAGCTACAGAAGCTTTTAGCTGCATTCCTTCACGGGCAGTGGCAGGTTTTATTCAAATAGGAATGTTCGCCCCTTTGTCCTGAGGGCTAGTCTTCCTATAGCCTATATTACTTAGTATAGTATACTTTACCTCAAACCACACAGATCCAGCAAAGCTACAGGACCAAAGACATGAAGCTCTACGGCGTTTATATAAAAGCTTTGCTCTTTCTCATCATCTTCATCCTCTGCAACACCTCAGGTTTGTTAATACCTCTAAAATAATCCCCTGCTCAATTTTATTCCTCTTTTTAAATGTTTTTGCTGTTATGCTTTTTCATTTGTTCCCATTTCCAGTTCAGTGTGCACTATCAGGGTTATGCAGAAATTGTGGCTTAGGATTTAAATGACCACTTAAAAACCTGACTGTTTTTACAAACTGTGTAGTATTATCATGATAAAAGACAATCCAGAGAGTCTTAGCAGCACAGGTTTAGCAGGACCCTTATGGACCTAAAGTACAGCATCTCTAAACCCTGTTGTTGGAATTGGAATAAACTTTCCTTGCTGCTAGGGGGCGAAAAAACCTAGAGGTCTGATAGCAAAACATTCTGCTATGTTTGGGCTGTTGTGCATTTCCTCATATCTTTCATGCATGTGCATGTAGAGAAAGGCTTCTGTCACTTGAAAAGAATATGTTTTCATGAAATGTATTATCTATTTGTAGCATCATCATTTCCATATAAAAGATGACAGCTGCAGTGGGACAGTGGGAATTAATGTAAAGTAAAGATTCTGGGACTTAATGTTACAGTATTTTGGTAATCAACAAGCTGGAAAATTTAATGTGAACCTCTAGTTGCATAATGAAAAATGTGGAAATGCATCTTAAGACATATTAACTAACTGAAGTGAAACTATTAGGAAATTTACATTGTTACAAAAATAGGAACTACAAGCCCAGACCGAGTAACATGTTCTTGTAGTTTAAGGGATGAAAGCATGTTTGACTTTTCTGGAGTATATCAGGTGAAATGTAACCTGTAGCATTGGCTAGGATTAAAATGTAATATTTTAAATGTGCAGAACATTTAATTCTCTAGGGAAAAAATATGCTGTGCTAGCCCCAAGTATTGATGATGAATCTTGTCATCCATACAATACAACTTTATGAGACTTAAACTACTGTATGGTGTTCCATAGATCACTCCTTGACATGAGGAGAATCACTAAATTGAACAATTGCCTATTTTGGATGATCATGCTAGGTGGCAGGGTCATTTGAAACTTCAATGCAATAGTAAGAAATACTTTATTACAGTACTGAACAACAGTGTAATTGTTTGTTCCAGGTGGATCAGGTGAAAGTACACTGAGCAAGATACTGAAGAAAAGAAATGGTAATGTGTCGGCAGACACTTGGAGCATTATGTTTCATACGCTCTCTAACGAGAGTTGGTTATTAGTTGATAAAAGCTTTAAATGTTAGTTTCCATTGGTGAATTCAAGATTCATGTCCAATTTAGAATACATTTACAGAAGAAAAAAAATGTCTAATAGGAATATATAAATGATATTTAAATGTCAGATTATGACAACTAGTTCAACCATTTTGTATGTAATGATGTGCAGTATACAATTAACTCATTTCTATTCAATTGAAAAGCAGTATAATACATTTTTATAAGAAGCAACTGATAATGTAGGAAACAGCAGACAGCTGTACATAATCATTTGCATGAAAGTGCCAAAACATTTGCAATTTGTTAAAAAAAATTTAAAAAGAGAGAGAGAGAGAAATAGGTTTTATGTATAAATGACTAGATGATGTGAAGTTTGTACATTTTCAGTTCTGATTTGAGAAATGAAGTGAAGCAACTGAGAGAAACTGGGAGAACCCCAGCCTGAAACAATGAACTGTGTTTATATTGAAACACACTGCCTGACCAAAAAATGTGCATTATATTATATTATCTATATTATATGGTCTAGTATTATAATTAGACCACCTTTAGCTCTGATTACGGCGCACAATATGGTGGTCACTTCTTGTGTGGAAATTATTCCAAATGCATTCAGAGCCACTCTATTGATGGCACACCCTGGTGATTCAGAACATTCAGGTCATCACCAGACATGACATGACGACATGATGAGTGCATCTGTTCATGTGCTTCCCTTCTTACATTACCATGCTAATTAATACTGAAAATGGTTCTGGAGTCATCAAACCACACAGCCTTTTTTCCATTGCTCCAATCTTCATGCTGTCCAGCTAATTTTACTTGTTTTTCCCCAAGTAATTTCTCTAATAAGTGGTTTTCTTACAGGCACACAGCCGTTCAGTCCCAATCCTGGGTTCTCTATTTCAATATTTTTTCTGCTTGATGCAGGCCACTAAATTGACCCTTGTGTAACAGTGTAACATACTTAAAGAACGTGAAAAATCAGTAGTTGTGTGCTATCCTACTATCAAATTGCTATCACAGTTATAGTGGTGTTTAAATGGAGAAAAAATATTTCACTGATCTCAAATATACTGTAAGTGATAAAAGTCAGATTTTGGTCTTAGCTCCGAAAAGCAAAAAGAATGAGTTTCGTTTCCCTGTGCTCTGACTCCAGCTTTCTAACAGAAAACAGGAAAAAAATAAATAACTGTGATATAAGGTACATGTGAATAATAATTAAATCGTAATCTTAAAGCAAATCCAGAAGTAATAAAGTCAACGAACTTTGAGCCCAGTAGTACTTTGAATGCAGTACAGTTATGCAAAGCATCTGTTGCAGCTTTATCTGTTATCTAAATGATAATTATGGTACAAGGACAAAAGCACATCTGCCTCTTTAGGTTAGGGTGACCAAGCGTCCTCTTTTGCCCGGACATGTCCACTTTTTACGTCCTGTCCGGGGCGTCCTGGCGGGTTT
>JAQQZT010000037.1:28033848-28044827 GCA_030068275.1 Clarias platycephalus | reverse complement strand
GGCTCGCTGTCTTATCAGCCTTTCTAGTTCTTTATATCTGGTCTTCTGTGATCATGGAATGTCATGAAGTACATGTAGAAGCACAAAGGCAAATGCCGAAGGCAGAAAGTAACGTGTTCCGAAATACTTTTACGGAATTAAATATCAGTATAGCTAAAACTGTTTAACTGCATGTAGATTAAAAGCCTGAGTCCACTAGGAAGAACGGTTTTAACCATAAAGGGTCCAAAAATAACATACAGAAATGTGTAATATGTCTAAACATCCTGTTTGTTTTCGATTTAAAACAACACACAATGATAGAGAAGTGAAGATTATACAATGTGTTAATTATTATTGCAGTAATAATATGAACTGGGAAATTCCAAAACATGGAGAGGCCTATTAGATGTACAGTAAATCAGCACTCATTGCTTTTTGATAAGTTTTTACATTGTGTGGATAAATCACGGTATTGCCGTAATGTAATACTCTTAACATACTGCAAACTAAATTTTAATCTGGTCTTATCCACCGTAACCAATCAAACTAGCTATTGAAGATAATTGACTGAAGAGCAATCCATTAGTTTTGTCCACATTGTTACCTAAGGATGGGATGTGGTCAGGGTGGGATGTGAGTCTATTGCTGTTTCCCTATGGTATTAAAAAAAATATATTGCTTTATAATTGTACAAGGGCTGTTCGAGTCAAACTGGGACTTTCTTGTGAACGAAGGCATAAAACCGATTAACATTTCCAGAAATGTCTTCAAGCACAGTACAGGTGATGAGACTCTTAGCTGCAGTAAAACATTTGAAATGGTTTTAAAGAACGCTGTACATCCGTGAATGATGCTCCAAACCATTTCCACATGTTTTGGTTATTAAAGGAGTTCCTGGGACTCCAATGTTTCAGACATGAAGCAGGCAGTCCAAACATGGCTCCAGTGTACTGAGAGAATTTTCTGTCTCGATGGTGTCAAAGCACTAGTGAAACATTAGTGTAGCAGGGGATTATATACTGTAGAGAGATAAAAGTTGTTTTTATTCTCATAAATGTGTTCTGATATTCTGCACAATCAAAAGTCCTGGTTTGACTTGAACATTCCTTGGAATTAAAAATAATAATAAAGTTAGTGGACTCAGCCTTTTACGACTAGACCTTGTTTATCTTTTGCGCACCAGTAAATGCATCATAGATAATGTGTACTGTGCTGATAAAAACTAACAAACAAACAAAATCCAATTGTGCACTATATATAAAAAAACAGGCCTTAAAGCCACATTGACCAACACACGCATATACATATTTGATGTGACTTTAACATTCAAACACAAACTGAATGTCATACAGTATGCTGTAAGTTCCTGCACCTCCTGAGAGGAGATGCTGATGTTCAGTTTAGTGCTCAGTATTTCCTCCTTATTTAGAGGAAGCGCAAAGTCTCTGAATCCAGCAACAAGCTATGAGTGGGAAAAAAAAAACTGTGATTAACCCTAATGTTCTGTTAAAATAACACTTACTCTTTGGAAACTAATGTTGTTCTATAAAAGTGAATTAGATTAGTAAAATTACTTAGTTCCATCTCCATCTCTTCTACCATGATCACATTCACTGGGCTTTTATGTGTCTGTTTACGCAAATATTTAAAAATAGAACTATAAACATACTCTGTTCACTTTATTAGGAACACCTACACACGCATGCATTTATCCAATCAGTCAATCATGGGGCAGCAGCGCAACAAATAAAATAATGCATACACGAGTCAAGCGCGTCAGTTCATGTTCACATCAATCTAAATGGAGAAAAATGTGATCTTAGAGACTCTGATTATAGCATGACTGTTGATGAGTTGGTTTAAAGTTTCCATATTTCATTATTTCTTCAACACAGATCTAAGAGATTGTCTGGTAATGCTCCAGCTGAAATATCCCTGATTAATTTTTATGTCTCAAATTCCCTTTATTTCAATCCTCTTCTAAATGTGCGACTGTGGTGTCCATGTGAATTAGCTATTGCTGAACCATGTCCGATCCGTGAACAGCAAGTCTGGGGTTCACATATGAGGTCACAATAGGGGGAAAGCAAATTGACTTGTTTAATCCACAGTCAACACAAAATTTGAACATTTGAGACCCATATGAGTGTCTCTAAATGACTAAAAAGTGAATTATGCATAAGTTCATTTTCCTTTTAAAGTATTTCTTGATACTGCTGATTTCCTGGGTATTTTACACTTTTACACCCCTTTATAATTTACAGAGAAACTGTCAAATTAATAAAAGCAAAAATAAAATAAATAAATAAATAAATAAAAAAGAAAGAAAAAAAAATCAAATGAGCTACAGTTCTGTGGCTGGAAGCACTAGAAGCACCTTGCTGATAAGAAAGGTCGAACGACAATATCCAGATTGACTGATTTGATTATAGCATAATAGGTGTTAATTATAAAATGGTCAGTAAGTGTATATCAGGAAATATATTTTCCTAAAACAGAAAATCAATTGGTAGGAGATGGTTTTTCCCTTAAAGTTCTATGTATACCTCTGTAACTGGCAGTTTCCCTTTCAGAAAATGGACAGTATCTTTAGATAGTTAGAAGATTTAACCAATCCAAAACCCATCCAAAAATCTCCATGCACCAGCATAATTTTACGTGTATAGTAAACAGAACATATGGATTAAGCCAGATAACTGTAATTGCCTTCATTGACTGACCCCAAATATCTGTGGACCCGTTTCAATTCTCCTTGAGGCAGAATGAATGATTCTCCACACCACCAGATGGCAGCATTTGTAATAAAGTGCATGATCCACTAGATGGCGCCAAAATCTAATATGCTGATGCCTATAAATGATGACTCTGTCGAACACTAGGGACACTACAACAGCCAAAAATCACACTCCAGTAAGGTAAAAAAAATAATGTCCAAAGCACATCAAGATTTCGCTTGAAAATTTGTTTTCTGTTCATTAGAATGACAGGATTTATTTAAATCCTTTCCCACATTTATATCCATATACCGAAGCCTTCAGTTTCCCTTTTCAAAATGATTTTGTATGGCTCCTGGACTGGGTACTTCCAGTCCAGGAGCATCGCATGTCATGAAATAGTGGATAAATTCATGTTGATCTGTAAATTGAAAAGAGGATAGCGGATGCAGACGCTACTGACGCCAATGAAAGCGGTTTTTCTGATTGTCAATGAAGACTGAGCAGACATCACTGCTGGGCAAGCATCGCGTTCCGGTTGGCCTTCATTTTCTCCACTCTTTTGTTCAGGTGGCAGTTGCTGGCCTCTAATTCATCAATACGGTCCAGAGCTGATCTCAGCTAGAAATGGGAAGAAAATGCAAGAACAAATAAATCTAATGTCAGGAAGTTAAGTCAGGAACATATACCAATCAGCCATAACATTACAACATGACTTCACATGACCTCTAAACATTAAGCCCAATACTGTGTGTGTGTTCTCCTTGTGCAACCTGGGCATCTTGGGCCCCTCAGAGCATGACTTCACATGACCTCTAAAGGTGTGCTGTGGAGTCTGGGACCAGTACGCAAAGGTGAATCGTTTGGGCGCTGTAGGTTGCAAGGTGGGGCCTCCATGAAACAGGATGGAGAAGATTGCTATTACTCAAATAAATTTGCTATTACTCAGCCTTGAACTCTTTGCCTGCTAAGGCCCATATGAAGCAGGCTGTGGTGATACCTTTCTATTGTGGCCAGAATTGACCATTTTGGTGATTTGTGCAGTGTTGGCTATTTTTGAGGAATCAGACTGAATGTTCTGCTGGCCTTTGGTCCCCGTGGGCATGAGTGAGCCTTAGGTGCCCATGATCCTGTCAGCAGCTAGCTGGTATATAGTTTTAAAACAGTGTTATTCATGTCACATGTCTGTGGTAATCATGTTGTGGCTGATCCAATGGGCTTCAGCAATGTTCCTCTGTCCTCTGGATGAATGAATCACAAACAAATAATAAGAAATTCAGTCACCATGATTTAATAATGGACCTGAAATGCTATAATGCCTTATTTTTCAGCAAATGTAACTGAATAGTAATTCTCAGCCACATATGAAATGTCGCAGGTTCAAAATTTACATTCAGTAAAACAATAAGCAAAGGCAAAAGAAAAAATTTATTATAGTCATAGAGAACAAATTGCAAACTGCTTGATAGATGAATATTAGTGGATATCAAATGATTTAATGTGCACAGCAAATTTATTTATATCAAATTCAACTGATTTTTGAAAACACTTCAATACATGCAACAGGTATTAGATATTAATTTATAGCTGATAAATGTGCACATAAGCAGTAAACACAAAAGTTGAGTGATTTATTTAGTGTCCTACCCTTATATTGTAGATGTTGCTTCTCTATAATAATTACAGTTCCTAGAAATGTGTGCTTAAAGCCTTGCCCATACTTGCCCATGCAGAAATACAGTACCCATATAAATTTGACAAATCAGTGCACATAGTGCCTAGTATTAATTACAATCGAGTGGTCATCCTTATACCTGATTTAAAATCCAAGTACTCTAAAGTTTGCGCAGTAAAGTACAGCTCGGTAGTGAAAACAACAGTGTCTCGTGTGCATCATTTAAACAATGACAGCTAGCAAACCAGGAAGGCTAACAGGCTTCTTTAGAAACCATGGCAGATGCAACACCAGGGGACAGTGTACACTGAGGAAAGCACAATCTGTTCACTACCGCGTCTCTGCTCTGACTGATAGCAGAGACTGAGGATGCCAGCCCTCCCTCCCTAAGAGCACAGACAATTTGCCTGTATTGGACTCCTGACCACAGATGCCTGTGGTATTGTCAAGATTTGAATTCGTGATCTCCGGACAATAGGATGAAACCTTTTCATTGTGCCAGCCGAGAGCCAAGAGCATGTTTTTTGAACTTCTAGTCATACGCAACAGGATAGCTCAGACGTGCATGACACGTTTGAACTCATTCTCTGACCAAAAGGATGAATGTGAAAAGTGTGAAACAGCTTAAACTTGTTCGATTCTGTAACTCACATGCTGACTAAGCAATCTCCACTAGCTTTTATGCTAATGGCCATGCCTGCTTTGATATATGATATTGAGTTTACAGAATTCCCAGTGGAAAAAGAAATCTTCTGTTCTTGACAGATGACTGACTGAACTCCTTAGCTTTACAAATTAGCGTGAAGAGTCAATGCATGACTTCTATGACTAAAGTGCAGTGCTGACCAATCAGTAATGAGTTTATTGATTATCAGTGTGCTCCTGTTCACACAGTACCTCTCTCTGCAGTTTACGTTTTTCCACTTTCAGCTCGTCTTCCACTTTCTCAGCTGCTTCAGATGCTGTTTTGTAGCGTGCCACCTGCCCGTCCAGTCGAACGATCTGAGGAGTAAAAAAAAAAAAGAAATTATGAAATGAATCTAAAATTCTACAATTAATAATTACTGTGTTTAATCACTCATTGTTAAGGTTTTCTTTTACTCATTTCTGCGACCCACATTTTGTTCAAGAGCTGTAACCTCCTGCTCGGACTTCACCAGCTTAAACTTCAAGTCGCTGATTTGCCTATTTGCATCTCCTGTATTGAAGAAGTAAGATAATAATATTTAAATGAATGCTGACTGTAACATAGAAAAACAACATAGCAGCATAACTTAATATTCAGTACAGCAAAGTACAAGCTCTTGGTCTAATCTTAGAGTTATTTTGCATATTACTTTAAGTAGAAATGCATACTCAGACACCATCATTACTGGCTCTTGTGTAAATCACTTTGGATAAAAGCATGAAATTTAGACAAAACAAAGTGTTCAAGAGCAGTCCAGTGGCATCTGGTTATAAAATGTCTGATTTATTTCATACAGTCCATTTAAGACCACCAGGAAACACATGTAAGTGACAAATCTATACTTCTGTGGTAACTCATTTTGAGGTGATTCTCCTGTGAAATAACTGTACTTCCACCAAGAGTTCTTCCTCAAACAGTGATATCATTAAAAGTACTAACGGTACTTTTGAGTGTGCGTTAAAAAATGGCTTTCATGATTAAAGCTAGTGATAAAAGGGTCCATCAAGGAACATGGATGTCCTTGTATATTGCATATGTATATGTAATTATGGATGTATAACCATTTACAACTTCCTCATATTTTGTGTAAAAAAAAATCATTAAAACAAACAAATAAATAAATAAATGAATATACTGGGTCCCTATCTTTTTTAGGAATGAAAGAATAGCTGAAACACTTTTCCTGTATGGTACAGCCTGGGTCATTAACTGATAGACAGTAGTCTAATAAAGCAGCTCAGACCAAGCATTCAAACATCACTGTAGCAAAATGTTGAAAGATCAACAAATGCAGAGACTTTTATAGTACATATATATAGTATATATATACAGTATACTGTATATTGTACACCATCAGCCATAACATTAGAACCACCTGCCTACAGTATATAGATCTACAGTGCAGATCTCCCTTGTGCCACACCTGGACACGGTGCCAATCCATCGCAGGGCAAACACACACTATGGGAATGCTGATTAACCTAATCTGAATGGCTTTGAAATGTGGGAGAAAACAAGACTACCCTGAGGAAACCCACCAAGCACAGACAAGAACATGCAAACTCCATGCAGACACACCCAAGGCGGGAATCATATCCGGACCCTGGAGGTGCAAGGCGACAGTACTAACCACTAATCCACTGTGTCGCTTATTGGTGTTTGTATATATAAAAGAAAAAATCTTAATCACTCATCTTTGATCTGATAAGTAAAGTGACAATATGGCCAGTCAACAGAATGATAGACAGAAAAATATGCATGTATTCTCCAATTCAATATAAAAAAAAAAGTTTTATTTGTTCATACTTTGTGGCATTAGTCAAACAATGTAATGGGAAATGCCACAGACAAACAAAACATAACCACTCCAAATGAATGTCTTTATTTTATAGTCATGAACTAATGACTAAAGATTCAAAAGTAACTGCTCTCATCTTTCAGTCATTTTATAAAACCTAATGTTTTTAATTTGTGGCTATTTTAAGTAAATAAATAAATAAAATACAATAAAAAAGATCTCTCTATTGATAGTCTCTCTCCTGCAAATGATGTAGCTTAGCTACCTAGCTAGCCAAAATTGGCTAACGTTAATCAAAGAACATCAACAACTGACAAGTTGTACACTATAGTACATGGCCAAATATAAAGTCTCTGTCTTTTTCTCACCCTCTACCCATTCAAGTTCTGCTTGATCTATATCAGACCCCATCTGGTCGTCGCTACAGAGCACCGAACACCAGGACAGTCGGGCACAAGAACAGTTTTTTTCCCCCAGGCAATTTACCTCATGAAGAGTTAAACATTCTTCTCACTGTGCAATAAATATACGTGCAATATTGTGTGCAATACCACTGTGTAATATACTGGGTGACAATATACCACAGATATTCAGCACAGAACTCAGCCAGTATTATCAGATAATGCTAGCAAAGCACAGCTAACTAAGCTTCTTGTCCCCACATTTGAATCCAGTATGTTAAACCCCAGGTTTAAATCCAGTATAAAACAGTATGTCTAACCAAGTTCACCTGGTTACGTTATGAAAACTGTTAAAGATTTGATTTGTCTCATTAATATTTTGTGTTTAGGACCTAAAGGCTCCTAAGGAGTTATGTTTACATAGAGCCATGTTAGTTCCATACCTGGTCCCTCAAAAAAGGTGTAGGTGAAGCTACACGGTCCTTTATGTGTCCAATTTGATATGTACCTACAGTATTACAAATATCTCAACCAATACAGATAATCTCACACTTCTGAAAGAAAGTTATTTGTTTGGATAATGATGTTTAATCTGCACTGAATGTAAAGAAGTTTGTACATTTAAATTTCAAAATCTGCTTTTGCACTTTTGAATGAAATATATGTTACATTACAGTCTCTTTTACATTCAATGTAACATACAAAAACAGATTTGAATTAGTAGATGTGTCGAATACAAAAATGAACAGGTATAATTAACATATCTTACTCTGCAAGTCGATGATATGTGAGTCCATGCTGTTCTGGAGGTCATCTTCATGTGGACTTACTGCTTCATTCGTGCCATTCCTCTGCTTTTGTTCCACAACTGCTTTCAGCTTTTGAACCTGTACACCCACATACACCCACACACACCAGGGATTATCTAAATGAGCACAAATGTACCAGCATTTGTGAAAAAAAGATGTAACTTACCTGTTCAAGCAAACTCTCCCTTTCATCCACCAGCTTCCTCAGTCTGATCTCTGAAAAATTGAACATACAAATGACAATGAGAACCATGATACACTTTAAATGCAATTATAAAATGGACCAGTTAACTGTGTCATTAACATGTTTGTCTTTTCTTTATCTTCCATACCGCTTTGGCCCATATATAAGGTCACGGAGGGCCTGGAGCCTATCCCAGAAGGCTTAGGGCACAAGGTGAGGTACACCCTGGACAGAGTGCCAATGCATTGCAGGGCACACATGCACAAACTACACGCTCATTCACACACTATGGGCAATTTGGGATTGCCAATTAGCCTAATCTGCATGTTGTCTTTGGACTGTGGGAGGAAACCAGAGTACCCGGAGCATGAAAACTCCATGCACACAGACCCCATGGCAGGAATCGAACCTGGACCCTGGAGGTGCAAGGTGACAGTGCTTACCACCAGCATGCCACCACTAACATGTTTAGTATTTTATTTCATATTTTACATGCATTAAAAGCATAATATCAGTCAATTTATTACATATTCTCCTTTAAAAATACACTGTAAAAGAAGAAAGGTTTAAGTAGAAAGAATTTTTAAATCAATGTTACCAATGTTACCAAGTTAAAAATAAAAAACACACTCCACTCACTGTCCACTTTATTAACAATGCTTGTACATTCATGCATTTATCCAATCAGCCAATCATGTGGCAACAGCGCAATACACAAAATCACAGCAGACTTCAAGCAACTTGGATTCTGTGCCACTCCACTCTTCTTCCAGTCTCTTGAACCTTGATTTTCTAAAGTAAAATCTAAAAAGGAATGCAACAGTTGTAGCCTGTTTCCTGAAGACGTCTGTGCATTGTGGCTCTTGATGCACGTCTCCATCCTCACTCCACTGCTTGTGATGCTCTCTCAGTCTTGAGATTACCTTTGTTTTACATTCTTCTTAAGGCTGCGGTCATCCCTGTTACTTGTGAAACTTTTCCTACCAAACATTTCCTTTCCATGAATATGATTTGACACATTTATAGCAATGTCCTTCTGGCGCAATCCTCCCATTTTCCCGATTTTCCAGATTCCTGACACAAATCTCCCATTTTATCCAGGCTTGGGATCGGCACTGCATCCAAATTGGAAAAATTCTAATATTTTGCGACTTGCTGGATTTCTTGAGCTGTAAGAGGCAATGATCTAAATGTATATGATATTATTGTTTTTTTTAGACATACTGTACTTGCATTGATTTTAATAAAACATATTGAATAAAATGTCTTCAGGATGTACAGTAATCACTATGCTCTAATTATAATTACTGCTATTATGAATGGTGTTCATTCATGTCACATTTTTTAAGTAAACTAGTATAAAAATGTTAATGATTTAATTTAATATGTTAAATTGTTTACTGTAGTGTAGAGGTAGTGTACACAGTGTAGAAAATCAACATGCATGTTCTTACTATTAATATTCCAGTGAGTTCCTTTAAAATGTGTGTTTATTGAATAACAAAATCATACATTTGACTCATTATTAATGGATGCATTAATAAAATAATCATACATAAAAATAAACAAATAAGTACATAAAATTTACTTCCAAAAGACTGATCAGCTTAAGTATAAAGCATATACAGTAAGTATTCAGCTTTGAAGTGTAAGGTGAAAAAAGTTATTTAATTTGTATTTATTAGCAAATTTCAATGCATAAAATAATACTGAAATTCTAATTTAGATATTGGTTACACCCTTTTGTTTCAGAGGGCCAGAATGATTTCCTTCTGAACCAGTGGAGATTTCCTGTATACTTAACCTTTAGAGGTTTTAAAGGGTGTTCCTGCATTACATTAAACAATAAAAAATAAGTAAATATTTAACAGTTTCATTTTTTTTTAATTATTATACCATTTTAATTTTATTGTTATAAAAGATTTTCTATTTTGATAATATTTAATAATACTTTTTTTTTTACAATCTTCTTCAGAGTTGCTGTTTTTGTTCAGCTGATTCATATAATAGAATGATACAAATTCCATGTCACAAACTATTACACATCTTTTCTAAAGTCTCTAAAGAAAAAATATTGTACCGTTTTCATTGAATCAAATGGGCTAATTTTAAATCGCTCTATAATTAGAAAATCAAAGTTGCAGTATAAGAAAAAAGGTGCAGTATAAGAGAACAAAAACCTTTTTACTATAAGATATATTTACAGCACCTTCCAAAATTTTTAGAACAGCAAGGCCTATTATTTGTTTTTTATTGTACTGTGAAAGTATTTGGGTTTGAGATTAAAGGATGAAGATGAGGCGATACACAGAATTTCAATTTTAATTTCCTATAGTTGTGTTAAACAAGTCAAAACATGGAACCATTTGTGGTAGACCACCCATTTTTTTGATGAGCACAAGCATAGAAACAGATTAAAATAAATTCAAGCAAATAACTTGTAATAATATTAGGTTAGATACCCCTTGCTTTTAATAACTGCATCAAGCTGATAATTAGTGAGCCTGTTCCATAGAGAGTAGTGATGCGCGGGTCGTCTGGTAACCTGCGGACCCCGGGTTAAAAATTAAATTTTAAAATATATTATTAAGTTCTTTGAAAAGGTTACGTCACGTGACAAGTCACGAAAGCGCCAAGCAGTTACCGCTGCCAGTCACAACAAAATCAAAGAAATAAAAGTGAAGATGGAAGACGAGGTGCGGGAGAAATTGAGGTCGGGAATTTACAT
>JAQQZT010000037.1:28015544-28029862 GCA_030068275.1 Clarias platycephalus | reverse complement strand
TCATATATGTGTATGCAAGTGTTTCATATGTAGTTGTGTGAGTGAAGTTTGATTTAAGCCCTATACGGCGCCTCATAGATATAGGAGAGCATCAAGTGTGATTAAATATTTATAGCTGTAATAAGGCATGTTTCATAGCATGAATTGACTTAGGAGTATAAAATTACATTACCTTTTTAATATGTAAATAATACAAAATTAGACACTATGTCACATGACACCAAACCAAAGAAAAAAAATAACTACAGTATGGTTACAAGAACTCAGCTTGGTGTCAGGCGCCATAACATCACAAGGTTCTATTTTCAGTAGTAGACATACTGTATAGTTGGCCAAATAGGGATGTGAAGGAAGATGTCAAACTGCTTGGGTGAGAAAGTGCTTTTCGCACAGCGCAGCTTACTAAAGTAAGTCTATGCTCACAAATGACTTTAAAAAATCTCCACCTTTATTTTCAAGGGAACATAATCAGAAATGTCTGTAAGTTAAAAGTACCCCAATTTTTTTCTCCTTCCATTCCAGAGTTTCCTGTAGATCAGAGATTTCGCTAACATAGCTCTCTTGCTTTGAGCGCAACTGTTGTGCATCCTGAACAGCAGCCAGAAAAAAAAGAAGGTGAAAAGAAGAAAGGTGAGACAAAAGAGGAAAAAGGCAAAACAACAACTACAGAAAAAAAAAATGTATGAAAGAGCTACAAACATGGCGATTAAAACAGTTCAGTTGGGTATGGCATGTTTCGAATTAAGATCAAATGTTGCTCAACCCTACTATGAAGGATTTGTCTGATTTTTGAAACCACAGTAAAATCATTATTTTTAAATGAAATAAAACTTGGAACAATGGTGAATCTTACCAGAATGCATCAAAGACACATGCAGGAGGACACAAAATAACCCATAACCTGAGGCCTTGCTCACCTCAAAAACATTAGCTGTTCAACCATAATAAAATAATCTGGCAATAACAGTTGGGGGAATTGCAAGATGAAAACCACTGCAAACTAAAAGAAACATAAAGTCTCATATCATGTTCTTGCTTATTTGCAAGAAAACATTGGCCTTTGGTAGCCTTTTGGGACACAGTATGTTCTGTTAGAAGATGTCCTGCAGACTGATGATTTGAAAGTAAAAATGCGGGCCCAGTTATATCCAGTTTAAATTCCTTAATTAAAACATTACAACAGCAGTTAAACATGGTGGTGGTATTACTGTATAGTGGTGTGGTTTCTACCACCTCTGAGAAATTCAACAGGAAAACATTTTTCATTTTTAGAGTGGAGGTCAATGTCTTGACTTGAACCTCATTGAGATGCCGTGACCAGACCTTAAACAGGCACAAAAAAGGAAATTAATCCATAATAAGGAATAAATATGGCTTTCATTTTATCTGCATTCTTATATACACACACACACACACATGCTTTGGTAAAAGTAGTGCCCTCAACGGCAGAGGAACAATATCCCTTTATAGGGCACTTGTTGATATAATGTCTCTTACAGTATGTCTTTATATACTGTATATATACGAATCCCTGAAGGTGAAAGGTGACAATGCTAAATACTAAGGCACTGTGCTGCCCTCAATAATAGGCCTGTAAGTGTTAAAGCAAAGAGAAAGGAGACAATTTCCTCCAGTGAAAAAAATAATCATTAATTGTGCGCACACAATTTACAGTATTATTGTTTGCTTTGTGTAAGAAAAATAGTTACCTTTAGCAATTCCTCACTCTGTTTTAATGTCTCCTTCATCTCATCAAACTGGAACTTCAGGACACTGTGAGCATGCCGCTCTCGATCACCTTCCTAAGAGAAAAGAGAGGTTCAAGCCTGAATGTAGTATGTTAAAATCTGACCTCAGTTTGAAAAAAGGACAAACCAGTAGCCTGAGCCCCAAGGATCACTCACTCTCACTCATTCTCTATAACACTTTACCCTGCATTTAGGGTCACAGGGACCTGGAGCCTATTCCAGGAGACTTAGGGCACGAGGCAGGGTACACCCTGGACAGGGTGCCAATCCATTGCAGGGCACACACACATACACACACTCACACACTACGGGAAATTTGGGAACGCCAATTAGCCTAACCTGCATATCTTTGGACTGTGGGAGGAAACCGGAGTACCCGGAGGAAACCCACCAAGCACACAGAGACGGGAATCGAGCCTGGCCGGGAATCGAACCCGGATTCTGGAGGTACAAGGCGACAGTGCTAACCACTACACGACCGTGCCGCCGGGCCCCAAGGATAATACAATTTATTTTCTTAAAGTTTTTTTTTTCTTGAGATCATGCCTTTTTTTGCTTTATCAAGGTATTTGTGATCTTTTTAGAATCAGAAATGGAACCACTGACAGCTACAGTATGTTCAACATATCATACATATTGATGTACTAGCACATGTGCTGTGCTAGCATAAGCATGTGCTTATGCTAGCACAGCACACAGTCACATCACAGTCACATGGAAAGTTCAAACCATGCACAAATAATTATTTCTTTTAAATGCAATGTGAGCATAGAACAAAAAGGGCTCATAGCCAAAACATTGCCCCTATGCTATTTATAATTTATAAACTTGTTTTTGTCTGTATTAAAGCACTCAACTGACTAGCTCTTTGTACTTTTTGTGTTGGCTGCCTTTTTCTGGCCTAGTGAGTCAGGATTCCGAGCAACAAAAACATGTGACTGGGCAACACATGGGCACTGTTAAGTCCCTCGTGGTATATGAATTTGATTATTTTCCTGCCTCTCTAATATTTACAGAACTCATGCTAGGAATAATAACCTCATTATGCAAAAAATACATAAAGATTCCTCATTTCATTTATTATATATTGTAAAATATGGCTCAGTATAACATACTTTCGTTTTGACTTCACACTCCCTGCGTGTCTCATAAAGCAGCTCCTCCAGCTCCATCAGTGTGTCCCGCAGTGTGTCCACCTGGTACATCAGGTTGGACTTCTCATTATCCAGCTGAGCGTTCGACACCATGGCCTTCCGATACTTCTCCTCAGCCTCAACCAGAGAGTCCTGTAAGTTCACCAAACAAACAGGTTTACTTTTGGTCACACATAAAGGTACTTTTGCCTTAAAATAATTTTGAGTCATAAAAGTAGGCATAAACAGGTATACTGTACAAATATATTCAACAGCCATGCAAATAGATTCAAATCTTTCGGCACATCAAAGTCGCAAACAAAAGGTCTTTGAACAGTGTCTAGAGACTTTTGGGATCTAAGCCATCAGTGAAAAAAAAAAAGCCTCAAAACCCTGGGGACAGGGTAAACAAAATGTTCCCATAAGCACAAATGCATGACTACAAACACAAATGCACAACACATAATGGTGTTTTTTTTGTTTTTTTTTTATTTAGAAATCACCTTTATTTCTCGTATGGAGGCCTCTGTATCAACCGACACGGAGGTATCACAGCTGCCTCTCCGAGAAAAGCCACCACCTAGTGAGGCCAAAGTGGCAGCAGAAAGAGTAGATGCTGTCCTTGATCCCTACAAAACATAGAAACAGATCAAATATAATGGTTCCAAAAAAAGGAAAACATTGATTACACTGTGTCTTCTGTTATACTGCATAAAAGTAGCTTATAAAGACAACTAACCTTTTCCAGGAAGTCTGATCTCTCTTCCACCTAAGAAGACAGGCAATGGAAGATAATTAGCTTTTAAGATTGAAAACCAGTTTTAGCTCCACCTGTAAGACTGTTTCTTATTGGTTTCTGAAGTTGTGGAAGGTCCCAATGCACTGCCAAATTCTCAGATATTTTGGAAACAGTATTTGTTATGACATACATACATACATACATACATACATATACATACATACATACATACATACATACATACATACATACATACATAAATACATACATACATACACACATACACACATACACACATACATACAGTACACAAACTAACTGTCAAAAGTTGTGATGCATCTTCTAATTCCATGGTATTTCCTGATTTTTATTTCTTTATACACTAAAAGCATCAAAATATGCAATGATGCATATGAGCAGTTGAATTTAGGGGCAACTTATTGGTGCTTGGGTTTGAACCTGCGACCTTGCAATCAGTAGTCCAATGCCTTAACCGTAACTTAATTACTAAATGCCAGTATCGTTCTAGAATTTCGAAAATATATCCAAACTTGTGTCCAAACCTTTGACTAGTACTTTAAATATGAAGAATATTAGTCTACAGGTGGGGAGACTTCAACTTCAAGAAACGTTAATTGAAGATGGAAGCTCACCACTGGGCTGGCGCGAGCTGAACTTGCTCGTGACGAGGCTCTGGAACCAGAGCCCAAAAATCCCCCATAGTCTGTAGGCTGGATGGCCAGAAAAGAGAAAGCAGATACACGAGAGGGAAAGAAAGGCAGATGTCACCAGAAGGTAACACAAGGTGTTATGAGAAAGGAAGTCAGAACTGAGATTACTGAAGTGGAATTATAATAGAATTATACACAATGTGTATTACATAACAGAGATACACTGGGTAGCCAGTTTATTAGATCCAACCACCTTCTGTTTAGACTCATAGTTTTTATGTTTAACAACCTACTGTTCAAACAGCAGCAGCCCATGACATGATTTTGGGGTATAAAGAAATTAATAATGACATAGTCTCAAACTAAATTAAGCTGAAAGTCTGTCATACATGACTTATGCTACAGCACAGTATCTAGTACTAGTGAATTAGTAGAGTAACCATAAAATAGGAAGATGAAAGTAGACCACAGTCAATTATCCATCATATAATCTTTATGCTCATTTAAACTGGTTTGAGACATGCCTTTGTGTCACATCAAGTTGGGCATAGAAGAGCTAATGACCAAAGTTGCCAGGTGTCAGCATAATGTCCATTCCAACATCTTAAAAACCTGGCTCAGTCTTTGCATGGTAGACAAGGATATAAGTATATCATACAATGGAAATGGAACTGATCCCCACTTGTGGAACATCTAGAAAGGCTTGTATCTGTCAAAAGAACATTCTTGTACAGGTCATATGCTATACAGTATATGGTTAGGCTGATACTGCCTGCAATACATTTCAATATGGCACAAGGTAGGTATGACTAATAAACAGGTTAACTCAGTGTATCGGAAGGCAAGCAGTGATAGAACTTGTTGGTAGAGCATGCTATGGAGAGAGATGGGTTGAGAAGAGGACATTCTCAAGAATAAATAACTGAAGATTTACAGCAAAATAATTTATATAAAGTTGTAAAGAAAAATTATCCACCAAAAACCATAACCACATGTGCACATGTAACTGCTTTCCATTACACTAGATTTTAATGGACTAATGCAATGTAGGCGGATTTCATGATGCATCTGGAAGAAATAACATCAGCATCCAAGGATCTTTGGTACAATTTATGCTAAGATCATCTCTCAATTCACTCGTATAATAACAACCATGTAACTCTCAGAAAAGCTTAAAAAGCAAAGTATTATGAAATAAACGTTAAGCAGCCAGGCTTTGCAGTGAGGTATCACACTAATCCAAAGTCAAGATCAGACTGTCTGCTGTGATGAGCTGCCTAGAATATGGGTCAGAGTGTTAAATAAATCATGTGACTTGGAGTAAAGAGGATACAGACAGATTAACCAAAAG
Source organism: Clarias platycephalus (assembly GCA_030068275.1). Classification (NCBI taxonomy): domain Eukaryota; kingdom Metazoa; phylum Chordata; class Actinopteri; order Siluriformes; family Clariidae; genus Clarias; species Clarias platycephalus. The sequence continues at coordinate 28,024,220 of JAQQZT010000037.1, read as the reverse complement.
AGACGTAGATAAATATGCAGAGGTGAACAAATCACAGCAGGGCAGGCAAATTGTGTGTCAGAGCTAATAGTGCAGAGGTTCAACTATAAGACATAAACAATACTTTCAATTTCTTATAGATATTTGCAAAAAAAACTTTTTTTTGTTTATGTCACAACCTCAGCAGCATCCTCATTTCCCATCTCGTCTGTTCCAACCATTCAGCATTCAGCATCACCAGTATACTAATCACCTGCCCGATCATCTGTCATCGTCTGCACCGGTTTTTCACGGGTTCATGTCTTAAGTAAGATGTGTATTTATGCTTGAATCAGTCATAGACCACTGTGTGGCTTAACAGACAAAAAAAAATCCTCTGAAACTGCTCAGGGATACAGTAGGGGCTGAACTAAAACTGAGAGCCTAAATCTTGCAAAAACAGTCAAAAATGTTGTTCGGGAAGCCCAGAGAACTATTCCTCAAGTCTGGCTCACTGGAAGCAAATATAAAGACATAAAGGGTAAATTAAGACTTTTGCTCAGTACTGTATGCATTATTTTTTGCTTGTAGGCTGATACACTGGCCTGAGGTAAAAAATGACTTGAAGAAGACAAAGGAAGCAAAATATAATGAGAGCAAGAAAACACATGCTGTACTCATAAAAGAACAGGAATTGGCAAGGAACAGAATCTGTAAGACAGACATGCATGTGGTAAAAAAAAAAAACAACAACAACAAAAAAACAGAATAGGCAATGACTGACACAGACCCGGCCATTCTGAATTCGAGATGAAGGCAGGCTGCCGGTGCTGCCGTAGAGGTCAGAGTAAGTTCCCTAGGTCAAGCAAGTGGGACAAGATATGTAAATGAGAGAGATGAATGCAGAAGATAAATGAAAGAGAAAAAAGGTATGAAACTAGCTATGTAATTCAAAGCACAAACTCTTCCTAGTACCTAGTACTTTTACAGTTAATACTTTAAGTACATTTAGACACCTGTGCTTTAACTAGAGTATGATGGTTGGAGTTGAAACACTGCCTGTTATCAGAGTCTTTTGTTAAACAACTATTTGCTGTGTTACTGGAATACGCCATTGGACCACTTCTGTAATAGCGCTTTTGTCAGAGAGGAAGATGAATGCAAGTTATTATTATGACCAACAGAAGCAGATTAGCTGAATAACATAAACTAAGAGCTTTATGTAAAAACATTCATGATAAAAATGAGCAAACATATATGGCAAAAACATATATGCACATGTAAAAATGAAATAATTACTAAAATCCTTCTCATACTGGCCAATATTCAGAGTTACATAAGTACATTAGCAAGTGTCCAGTTAAGGCTAAAACTCTGTGCGTAGAAAACTGGTTATTTTTTGGGAAGGACAGAGTTTCGGCACTGTATTAAGGGTTTGTTGTTGTGATCTGGCAACTATAATTGAGCTCAGTTTATGCGAGAGAGACCAAAAAAAACACATTAGTTTTTTCACTTAGCACTGCTGTCCAACCTGTATTTTGCTCTATGATGGATAGCCTTTAATTAATTTGTGGTTTGCCTAACCATGGGAAGAAATCAGTACAGAGCACGGATTAACCGTTACCCATTACACCACTCATGGCGCCAGTAGCGATCCCCCCCCCCCCCAACAAAAACAGCAGTGGCCATTAATCCTAGAATATCCTATAATATATCATTTTAATCCTATAATATATACAGCAGCTCGCATGATAATATAAGCAGGGCTGCGTTTAATAACGAGGGTGTTTGGGAACATTAGACATTTCATCACACTGTTGAACTGGTATACCCTCGTGAACATTTATCATGTGTTCTTGTTATTGAACGCAGTCTTTCTGTTGTATCACGTGCACTCCTGTGCTTTCACGCTCTGCCAGCAATTAATGAATGCACTTGGATGCACGTGCTGGCAAGCTGTTGGTAAAGTGAGCTACAAAACAACAGGAGAGACTGATTTAACACTTAACCACTGTAGGTACAGTAGTACTTTCTGATTAATTTAATTTTACATTAATGACATTTATTTTCTTAAGCTCAATAACTAAATTTTGAAGCTTGTCCACTGAGGTGACCAGTGAAAGATCTCATGTAATGTAAGCCAGACTCAGTCAGTATTCAGTTATCATTATCAGATAATGCAAGCAAAACACAGCTTACTAAGTGGTCTCCCCCGGTTATGATTTGTATGATAGAATTTGATAGAATTGGCTTCTAAATATTTTGGGTTTAGGAGCCAAAGCATGCTTGTCTGGAGCTGTGAAACTAATTATCATAAGGTGAATTATCAGAAGTTTTTAGTGATACTAACCCTCAAACTCCCCCGACTTCCAACAGACAACCGCTCCTCATCATCTGAGATCTAAGCAAAGAAGAAAAGAATTTAAACACATTTAAAATGCTTTGTAAATATAGAACAAGCAGCGCTAAAACAGCTTCATGTCCTTGGTATTGGTTATTGAAGAAAACGAGTGATAAAGAAAAAGTCTAGTCTGCCATGTTGCCGTTTTTTAGACTTGGTACACAAATTGTAGGAAGCAGTCCAGAATTATACAGGATGGGTTTAAAGTAACTAGGTATTAAAATTGATAATAAAATTTTCATTTCTAAGACAATTTTATTTAAAAAAAATTGTACATGTACATGAAAATGAAAGCAAATATTTAAATTTCACACTGGTGGCGTCAACCAGTTTCCTCAAACGGCCGGGATGGAATGAAGGAAGTCGTTTGGGATATTGCTGAGATCCTCCTAAATATGTGCCTCCAAGTCCTACAGTGTGAGAGGCTTTGTCCTGTGCACCTCATCCTTTGCGTGGCCCCACAGGAAAAAATCACATGGAGTGAGATCTGGACTTCTTGGAGGACATTCATGAGATCTGCGTCATCCAAGCCAACGTCCTGGAAAATGCTGGTCTAACCACGCAAGAGCAAAATGGGGTGGTGCACCATCCTGCATGAAAATAAGGTCGCCAATGTTCTATAGGCATTAAATATTGTCTAGTTAATTTTCACCCACCCTGTACAGAATAATCAAACACAATTATGTAAAAACTTATTATATTTTTCACTATCGCATTTATCCTAGTGTTTCACTAGTGCTTGGAGACCATGAAGGTAGAAAGTTTTCTCAGTACACTGCTGCCATGATCAGACCGACTGCTGCTGGCCACCCAGCAACTCCTTTAATGGCCCAACTGAGTTATTCATCGATCTTCAAGGATCAGTGGATGTTCCACTTGCTGAATTTTCACAGGAGCGATTGTGGAGGGCACAGAGCCACCTCGGGTGCAATTGTTACTCATGGACGTAAGGCCTGCTTTAAAATGTTTGCACCATTCAAATGCTTTATTGCAGCTAAGAGTTAGTTATTGCAGCTAGTATCACCATACTAGGCTTGAAATCTTCTGTGAATGATCAGTTTTATGCCTTCATTCATTCATGGTTTGACTTAAACATCCTGTCACTCATAAAAAAATTTTTTTTAAAAGACCTAGGGCAAACTAGAGTACTTACTATTTACTATAGTACTTAAAATCTACATATACAACTAGTTATTTTATTATGCAATATATAATAATAATAATAATAATAATAATAATAATTTTGCTAAATTGTTTGCTATAATTTAAGCAATAGCAGGAATGCACGACCTACAGTATCATGTTTTATTCCTCACCTAATCTCTGTAAAAGTTGATTTGAGTAAATTTTTATACACTTATAAAATAAATCTGAACATGCCCATTTTCTCAAAACATAAACCAGATGTCACTGCATTTTTGCTTTTGGATGGCAGATGAAAGCAATGCAGAGTGGAAATTGTACACACCGACGTGTGTCTCCGTGAGTGGCGTGAGTACCGCTCGCTGTCCTCCTGACAAGTGCAGCGGGAACAGAAAGAAGGGCAACAGCAAAGTTGCAGGTCAAACAGCAAAAGTGAAGAAACTTTCATATAAAAAATTTATCACAGGACACAGTGACCATACTGGGCATGCCTTAATCGCTTAATCTGTCATGCACAAGGTTGAAGGTTAGAAGCTATAACGTGAGTCATGTGACTTCTTCTTGTGATATACCCCCCACATAAAAAAAAAAAATCCTCCTTGGATTAAGATATTAAACACATTATTAACCACATTGCATGCAGAATTATACTGTGAATCTAATTATATTCTAATCATGCAGTGTTGTTTAAATAATTACATTTACAAGACAAAGCTGTGCTTATTATCTGATATTTCTGCTAACAGTAATGTCAATGTTGCATGACACTTTTTTTTTTTTTTTACATGCCATACCATCCACTGCTCAATATGGCCCCATTTGCTGTCCAGCCCATAATATTTCTGTTTGCACACAGAAAGAAAAGAGAAAGCGGAAAAGAATATGGAAGACGATGAAAGATGGAGCATCAGGTGTGCGGAATTAAATTACAAACATATTCAGCTTTTGAAACTGACTCATAATATTTAATTCTCTTTACTTTTATGAAATAATGCATATGATAATTCTTTCATTTCTAATACTGTTTCTTACGGCATCCTCAAAAACATCTTTCCAACCCACAATATCTGAAGTATAAAGCCTCAAATATTGTGGGTAATTTTTGAGTTGGAGAACAGAACTTACCCTTTGAGCTTGATAAATCTAAAAGGAAGGCCAAGATGCGGAAGCAGAAACAATCATGCAGAGAGAAAAAGAAGGTTATGTGTATATTAGTGAATGGCCAAAGGCAACACAGAGCCAGTGAGAAAATAACAGTCATGTACTGTACTGTATATCTTCAGCCCTTAAGAATGTGCCATCGGAAGGTTTTTACTCCTGCTGTAAACCTAATAGATTTTGTCGTTTGTTTTAAAACTTGAAAGGAAGCCTCTCAGCTGGAACAAGCAACTAAAGTATGCAGTATATGTGCATCCTATGTATGAAGGGTATATGCATGTATGGTATAAATAAGTCACCGTAGCAGAGCTGAGTTTTTCCTGACTTTCAAAAAAAAAAGTGACATCAGCATAAGATATCATTTTGACATCTGAATCAGATTTGTGGTTAACAAAAGCAAGATTATTTTAGTTATTTTAGTTTAGTTTCAGTTTAGTTTAGACCATAATGACATGAAAAAAGTATAGCTGGGGCTGATTTCTTTCTATTATAGACTGTAGATTCACACTGTATCTGCAGACATTATCTACAAGTACAGTACATGTACTGTACATGTACAATATTTCTTCAATCTGTTTAAAACCATTCTGATTAGAGATTCCAACTAAACTCTTTAAATGAAAGCTGATCCAGTACGATCAAAGCATTTAATCAAACTGTAACTTTTTTGACTTGCAAAGTGGTTCTGCTTGCTGTGATGCATCTGTGGGAAATTTTACAGAACAAAAAGAAGAAAATGAAGTAGAAGAAGAAGAATATTTTAAAAGTAGGTTAGGGTAGCCTATTTCTCCCAAAAGATTCCGCTTTATGCATCACGACTGGTTGCAAGAATTCAGTCTCATCTATGATTGGTTATAGAGATTGGGAACAAAAATCTATTTAGTTATGAATCAAGATTCTTTTGTGTGGCAATTTATGTATCGCCACTCCTTTGTTTGTTTGTTTTTGTTTTTTTACATATGCACCGAGCACTGGTTTTAAGCTTAATCAGCCATGACTGATCAGCCTCAGATATAACTGATTCTTGGGGGGGGACATTTGTAGCCAGATGTGCCCACATGTTAACAACTGAGCTCATAAAGCCAAATGTAAAGCCAGGACGTTGGCAGTGGCTCCTTTGGGTGATAAGGATTGTGGGACGGGGCCTCTGTGGATTGGACTTGTTTGTCCAGAGCATCCCACAGGTGCTTGATTGAGTTTGATCTCAGCCTTGTGTCTTTTGTCTGTTGAGTACGGGATGAGACTGGCTGTGGTGCACTGAGTGTTCTGGTGCATTTTCCTTGTAGACAGCAATGATGTTTTCCAGCGATTTTTGTGCTGCATTAGCTTTTCTGTGGGACTGGACCGGACGGGCTGGCCTTTGGTCCCTGCAGGCATGGGTGACATGATTCTGTAACCAGTTTACTGGTACATAATTGATAATCACTGTTAATGTGGTTAATGTGTTAATGTGATGTGGTGGTAATGATATGGCTGATTGGTGTATGTGTAAAATGCCGTGAACAGTGATTGAGCAAGAGTCACAGACAAACAAAGTGTAATGTGGTGATGATCCTATTTTTCCCAAATGAAGGAGAAACTACAGTCCAAATTATAGTTAGGTTAATGCTTCTTTTTTAATTAAATGGTTCAAACTAATCAGTTATTTACTAAGGCATGGCACATGGCATGAAACAAGGAGAGTATTACAAACTCAAAACAAGCATCATCCTTATTATGCCATTGATCAGAGCTTGTGATATACTGTAATGCATCACTCAACATTAATAGTTTCATTATCGTGCTGTTGTTCGGGTATTATATAGTAGCCTGTCATCAGGTATCTGCACCAGCTGTATGTTTATCTGTGCCAAAAAATTCAACTTAGGTTTTCCTTTAAATTTAGCACAAATGACATGTTAAAAACCATAAATTATATTTTCCTTGAAATAAACCAAGAGATACAGTAAAGAGTTGAGTCATTCTTTGACTTACCTTAGAAAAGTCTGACCAGTCGCTATGCATATACCGAGCCCACTGACAAAATCTACCTGTTGTCAACAACTTTAAACCCTGAAAAACAACTCTGCATACACAGAGCTCTTTATTCACAAGTCTGTAATACTAACCGGGGAAAGTTCATGCTCGCTCTCCCAAGCACCACGACCTACTAATCTACTTTAGGACCTTTTAATGGGCTTTAAACCAGGCGTGACTGTACTTGGTTCATGCTTCAATTTGGAGAATGTTCCAGAAAACCTGAAGCTGTGTGTACAGGAATACAGTATGACAGGGTTGGAAATGTCTAGTTATAGGTAAATGTTCTAAAATATAAAGGTAAAAAAAAAATGCACATCTTTAGTTTGTGTCAGTAGGGAAATGTATATATGTGTAATCCTACACAGGAACCCTTGGGGCATGCTTTCTCTAAGGGCTCAGCAGGAATGATGCTAACCTAGACACAAATTCTTCATTTAAGGATAACCATTGGTTTGTTTCCGAGTTGTCTTTGTTGTACTGTATTATTTGTTACTTCTCCTTGACTTTCAGTAGTAGTGGTAGTAGTAGTAGAAGTAGTAAAAACAGAAATAGTATTTTTTATTTTAGTGTGATTGATAACGTCCTCACCTCTTTCTGCTGCCTCTCCAGTTCCTTTAAGCGGATCTCTCGAGCTTCTGCCCGGGCCGCCCGCTTGGCTGCCAGTCTCGCCTCCGCCTGGCAAAAAAAAGAACATAGTTGAAAATCCAACGTAAAAAATAAACCCTTAGCTAATGAACAACTAAAGCAGAATCTTCCCAAACATATAGAACTAGAATCTGATTTATTGCCCAAGATCGATTTACTTTTGAACAATTTGCTTCAGAAGTTTACATTAACAGACTAACGACAATGTATTAAGTAGAGACGGAAAAAAGAAACAGAAATAAATAATCAGAACATGTAGAAAAAAATTAAGATTCCAAAGGAGTGCGTCTCTGTGTCCAATCACGCCTCTTGTAACTGCATACCATTTCCTGCAAACCAATACTTCTTAGCAGTTAACTTCATGAAGCAAAAGCTAAAAACACCAACCAGATATTTACCATTGTTCACTCAGAATGGAAGCAGCAAGCAAATATCCAGCTAGACTAAAAGCTGGTCTGATTCGTAACACTTAAAATTAACTCCTGAGCATGCTTCGAGAAGATTCTTTTTTATACTTTAATCCAATCCAGTGCTCAGACCAATCACAGGTTTTCTGATTAAACTAAAATAGATTTTCTTAATCTCATCATGGTGCTCATTGTACTGGATAAATGCATCTGATAGATGAAACAAACTGATAAAACCCATTATGCCCTTAATTACATACAGAATTCAGAGTGAAACCAATACTGAGTAACAGTAATGAAATCTATTATTATTATTATTATTATTATTATTATTATTACAGATAATGGATTGATTTAATGGATACAGTTATAATAGCAATGTAATCTGATTCCTATCCCATATAGGGTGTTCTTCTGCCTCACATCCAGGATAGACTCTGAAAAACTGCAACCCTGATAAGGATAAAGTGTTTTTGAAGATGAATAAATGAATAAATGAAGGCAATTCATCAAATGCCTTTGTATATATTATTATAATTTTATTATTTTAATGAATTCCTCTGTATAGATAAGTAATGATGTAACTTATATTAGTAACTTATTTCCACTGACTTTAAAATGGTTCTATCACAGTAATACTTAAAAGTCATGAAAGCTTGAAACACTTTACTGATTAATTTGAAATAGCTAAGATTGAGGTCAGAATATGCTCATTTATTATTGCGTGTCCAGTTCCCACAGACACATTATTAATTATCCTGCGTCCTCTTCGCTGAATGTTCTCAGGAACAACAGGACTGGGTTCTGAGCCACCTTGGCTAGGATCGTCATTCATTGTCAGCCTTCTTTAAAACGTTTCAAATGTTTTACATCGATCAACATCAACTGTTATAGCTGAACTGCCTGCCACCTAACACACAGTATTAATGCAGATCATTTCCTGTT
>JAQQZT010000037.1:27985402-27999028 GCA_030068275.1 Clarias platycephalus | reverse complement strand
TTAGGCACGATTGATTCATAGTATGCCTACAATTGCTCCCCTGACCCCACTTCCCTAATCTTATTATTATTATTATTTTTGTCCACAGACTTCTGTAGTAGTAGTACTTGTGTATTTCTCTCCAATACAGCAGGTAGTACACACCTAATTGGTTTGCCAATAAATAGAAGATGAGATTCACAAAGAGATTTCGAGACAGAGACAGATAATGAGGATGATGATGGTTTCTAATCAGCAGTCTGGTACGCTAATCCATGCCCAGACATAATACATAGTGTTCACATTACAAAAACATACCAAACTTTGGGGATCAACTTTGGGCTTGGGTCTGTAGTGTGAAAGCTCCCTTAATGTTGTTGCAGAATTGGTCATTTTACCACAATTGCAAGCAAGGATTAAAGTGAATCTTAATGGGTAAGCAACTGTTACATTACTTTATCAAAGTCATGTTTGATGTTAGGCTTTTTTTCTTTCATTTTGATCTACAAGGATACTGTAGCTAACAAGCAATGACCACTTGATCAAAACTTTTTTCTATAAATGATTAAGTGAAAATGCATGTCATGTACAGTACATAATACATATAATACATGTACTGTAGCCTACAGTAATTTTCTACTATCTAATACAGTTGCATCATAAATCTTTGAAAGGTTGGGAAGACTTCAAAAGTACTGAAGTGATTCTGGTTTTCTCTGTAAAAATGTTCATTCCATAATAATCCTACAGAATTAAAATATGAAGTTTTGGGCTATAGACTAGCTTGTTTGTCATCCATTAAAGAAAAAGTCCACCCTAAAATACATTAAATATGCTCATATTAAAAAGACATGCTTAGCCGTTCTGGTGTGAAAGTGTGGGCTGGTGCTGTAGTTTCCTCATTCCCATGAGAAGTCAGTGAGTTTTGTTTGTGCTAACATCACATCTTGGACTGGCACGCTGCCATGCGAGAACAGTTACAATGATGATCTCAATGATAAGCTGTAACGTTCAGGGTATTGTTTGGCTCTTAAACTCATAGAAAACAAGCAAACAAGGACACCAGTGATGTTCAAAGTTCCAGAATGTAAATAAAATAAATACATTTTTTTTTAAAAGGTTTTGTCTGTAGTTTGGTCAAACCTCTGTCTTTTAATGATATCTTTTCTTTCATACATTGGCGGACCCCAAACCAAAAAGGTCTCTGCTAAATCCTGTCTGTATGTCTGTCTGTATGTATGTCTGTCCAGGTTTTTGCCAGAAGTTAAGCCTGTGCCATAAATAAAATCAAAATGTTGAGTAAAAGTGAAGTTATGAGCAGTTTCGTGCCGGATTACGTCACAGCATTACTGCCTGTACAGTTTTAAATGAAACTTTTCCAGTCCTTAGATATCTATCTGACGTTTAACCTACACCATAAGTGAAATCAAAATGTTGAGCAAAGTGATGTTATGAACAGTTACTTTAAAATAAGCTATTAATAAGATACTTGTTCAACATAAACAAACACCTGCACCAATAGATATTAAACAGTAAAGCTAAACCGAATATTTTTACTGGGTTTACTTAATATTTTCACATCTAAAATAACAGCGCTAAAGTGGAATTTTAAGACAAAACTTAATCTTTATTCAATCTACTTTTTTGATTTCTCATATGTGATTGACTCTCCGAATACCGAACAGGGAGTGTATATGAAAACTATACTATACAAACTATACAACTTAGCGTAAACAAGGTGAGATACTCAGCATTACAACATTTTATTTCTTTGTATTAAAAAGACAGGCAGACATGTACGGTATGTGGGCTTCAAGCTGAAATAATAATATCTCTGATTACATTAAAGCTGATCAGCTTAGTTTTAGCTTTAACCGTTTAACTATTTCTACAAATTCTTTTCCCATCAACAACAGGTACAGTACTAACGCTAATGCAGCTATAAGAGGAGGTTGTGCTGAATTACCTCAGAGAATCATCTAGGCTAGTCAGCAATCTCTGAGCTGATGAACCTGTTGGCTTCAGCATGAAAGTGCTGCTGTATCATTGTGTTTTGCTATAATAAATAACTCCTATGGACACCACCAACAGCAGATAGTTGAAAGGAATTGTAGGAATTCAAAGTAATGAAGGAAAATTCAAATAAGGGTGTGTGAAAATGTGGGAATCCCCAAAGTGAGAACAAGCACAATTAGTTGTGATATTATCTATATAAAGTAATTGAAGTAATGTAATTGCCATAGGCATCATGTTACCAGTTATACCAGTTACTAGCACTCATGTCATGTTTCACACAACAAGCACACCAACAAACAAATGATAACAAAAGCAACATAAAAAAAAAAACGCCCTGCTGATTGGTCATGTCCTGGATTTCCAAAAGTACATATTCGATCCAGCAGTACACCTCAGCACTTTTGTCTTGACTTCTGTCCTGAAACTAAGGAGAATGACGAAGTAACAGATTTTTGCACAGCTTCACTGAATACCTTAAAGCATTCTTTGTTTTAACTTTTCCTCTGGGAATAGTCACGAGGAGCAGAGCTCTAGAAACTCTAAGCGACTAGAGTTTTATGAGGACACACAACACCAGAGGCCTTGAAGCCACTGGTAATTCTTTTTATAGTGTTCTTGTATTTTCTTCTACACTGCTTTTCTTCCATATAGCCTTCTAAAGCCAGGTGAATGTCAACTAAGACCAACTATAGCACAATGTTACAGTGTTCTCTAAGGCGAAAAATCCCTGTGTGGATTTGTCACTGAGGAAATGCGTTCCAGATGTAGACCATTAACTTTAAAGGTCACAGCATGTCAGCAGAATCATGCGCAACATCAGCATGTTCCCATGTAAGTGCAAGTTTGATGATGTGAGATACCATACATGAAAGAAGCCAAATAGAAAAATACAACTTCCATATCTTTAACTTGCATTAAAGTATTTTCTACAAAAACTGAGATGTTAAAGCTTTATGGGAAGTGAGAGCTTTGGCATTCCATAACCACTAGTCTCTTTATTTACAATCACCACCAGATACTATATTAGGAACAACTATCCAGTCAACCAATCATGAGGCAGCAGTGCATAATGCCATGTAGATACTGGCCAGGGATTTATTTCCAATTCATATAAATTTTTAGAATGGGTAAAAAAATGTCATGTCATGACCATGGTATGTTAGGTGTTGTCAGATGAGTTTATTTGAGTGTTTTACAAACTGCTGATCTCTTGGGATTTTCACATCTACCCAAAATGGTCCATTAATCCATTATGACATTGAATGGAATCTTTTGGATGGTTGGTTGGTTGGTTGGTTGGTTGGTTGGTTGATTAAATTAAATGAATTGTTGACTCAGTTTCCAATTCAGAAACAATTTTACACATTTTTAATCATTAAGTAAACTTACAAAGGTATACTGGTGTAAACCTGACAAATACTAAGAATATACCATATACTCGCATCTGTCACAAATCTGGTTTGTCTCACAAATGGTTTGTTCATGGAAAAGCTTTGAAAAGGATGGTTACAGTGGTTTAAGCTGAAAGCAAGGCAACTATGGCAACTCAAATGACCACTATTTACAACCATGGTGTACAAAAAAAACAATCTTAGAATTCACAACATGTCAAACCTCGTGTTAAATTGGCTACAACAGCAGCAGACCACATCATATTTCATTCATATCAGCCAAGAGCAGAAATCTGAGGATACCCTGGGCACATGCTCACTAAAACTGGAAAGTTGTATGGTAGTCCAAGGAGAACATTAGACATGATTGGTTTATATCATGCCCAGAAACAACTGCTCCCTCCTTTCCACTTTCCCACAGTCCATCGTTCACCTTCTTCTCTGTACTGGGGTTCCACTCTATGCACCTACTTGGTTTGCGAGCCACAATTAAACATAAGAGAAGAAGATAAAAAGGAAGTTAAAATTTGTGCTATGCCTAATGTTATTGGTATTTCTGAAAAATGTCAAGAGCAACACCATCACGTGCTTTCCTACTTTATCAACTATGACTGGATAGGACAGAACTCCACCTAGATGCTGAGTGGTACTTAAAAGGAAACTCACTCATCTTCTATAACGCTTTATACTGTATTCAGGGTCGCTGGGACCTGGAGCCTATCCCAGGAGGCTTAGGGCACAAGACAGGGTGCCAATCCATCGCAGGGCACACACACATACTCACACACCCATTCACAATTTGCGAACACCAATTAGCCTAACCTGCATGTCTTTGGACTGTGGGAGGAAACCGGAGCACGGGGAGAACATGCAATCTCCATGGAATCGAGCCTGGCCGGGAACTGAACCCGGACCCTGGAGGTGCAAGGCGACAGACAGTGCTAACCACTACACCACCATGCTGCCCTCTTAAAAGGAAACGTTTCAAGAAAAAAAAAGTGTGTGGAAGTACCGGATAAAGCAGACAAAGAGCACGAGAAACAGAATAAGACAAGATCAGAGAAGGATGCATTAGACATTTTAAGGATTGAGACCTACAATTGGCGGTAATGTAACCAACCTACTGGATTCCAAACGCCATTAAACAACAAGAAGAAGAAGGTTAGAGGATGAGATTGGCGAACACACAATGAGATTTCAGAGAAGACACTGATGTCACATCAAACAGCGATCTACTTGCATTGTCAGGTACAACTGCTTCCATATCTGATTAAATCAGTGCCAGAGTACTACGTACTGTGCCTGAGACCACCTTTTCAAGCGGACACGGGCACAGTTCCCGAGCATGGAACAATTGTGTTCTCACTGGTCATGGTGTAACAGACATGTGGAAAAAGTTATTCACTCAGGACCAAAGCAGGGGACCCTAGGGCTGTGAGGCGCAAATCACTTGATGCAAAAAATTATGTCAGAGTGTCAGCTATGTAATACTCATAAGAAATGAAACTGTATTACACAATAATTCTGTGAGTTTTTTAGCAGAATAGATAGCAATATTTCTGAGTTCTGTCTTTATCTGTGTAACATCAGGCACAAGCAGAAATTGTACACTGTCGGCTAGCACGCTGATATGATATCATTTAGCCTGCAGAAACGCAGCGAACAGCACGTCACGGGCCGGGTGTGACGCAGGCGGCGTCTGACGTCAGCAGTCTCGCAGCTTCTTTTTTCAAATGTGGTTTCATTCTTTTCAATACGTATTCAATGCATTTCCGGCGATCCTTTTCGGCCCTTTTTATTATACACAGAATGCCCTTTACCTCAAGAGATCAACAATTGAATCGTTTCATTACATTTAATGGGGAAATCACCCTAAAGCGCGCGCACGTCATGTGGGTCACGCCAACAACAGCGTCCTTTGATGCGATACTGCGAAGAACAGCGTGTTTTTGTCCAACATAAAGCTCTTCATACTCTCTTATCATATGCATTAAAAGAAAAACGAAAGAAAAAAAAAACGAGACAAGAATGACTCAGGCTCAGCGCATTTGTCCCTGTCTCGGGTTTATGTGAGATATGGAGGCTGGGAGCGAACAAAAAACGCTGTGGGTTTATAAAGGAAAAGCCGCAATCTTCACCAGGAGTGGGTTTAGTAGAGATGAATTCGGATATTTTGCGCAGTATTACGCTGTTTATCATCACATCATAAGCTTACGTGTCATTTCATTCCACTTACCTCCCGAGCTATCTGGCTCAGAGCATCATCCTCCGCCGACACTTTCTCCCGATTCGGGATTCTCTTCCTCCCCGTCACCTGAGTTCCCATTTCTAACCTAATCTATGATTTTTTCTTATATATTATATCCAGCTAATATTAGTCATGTACGTTACAGATTAAAAGGATTATTATCCAGCACGCGCTGTAATCTCCTCTAGCTATTTAAACAGGAGTGTGAAGGTTCCACTGGATCCATTTCCCTGTAGTGAGAACGCAGCAGTGTGGCGGCTTTTCTCGCTGATTCCACACAGCACCCGCACAGCGTGTTTACACCTCCAACAGGAGCTTGTTGCTCCTCCAAACACGAACAGGTCGTGTCCGAGAAATCACGCAGGATGATGACAACTCGCTAATCCAGTGGATTTACTGTACAACAGCGCGCTGGTGACATTGTTCAAACTGTCACAGATCAGCACAAACCTGAGAACGTCCTCCTGCTGGAACCCTTTATCCGTTCTGTGCAAACAAATAAGGACAACATGTACATTAAAAAAAAAGTTTCATTTATTTTATACGGCACACCAAAAGCCCTAAGGACAGACAAGCAAGCAGATGATGATGATGATGATCCATTCGTTCCGGGATTCGGAACCAATCAGATTTAAGTTCCAGCCGCTGGATGATCCTGAACCAATGGCATTCCAGGCTGTGCTGCTGGTTGTGGGCGGGGCTACAAAGGACACAGCCACTGCCTTTCATCCTGATTGCGTATACTGCAGGAAAATATGACAGTGCAGTTAAACGCTGTAAAACAATATATAGCATAATCTACATGGCCCAAAAACTTATGAACAGCTGAGCATCACACCAGGGTCATTCTTCATGAAAGGTGGAAATTGGGTCATAAACATCTCATGAACTGTACTTTTTCCTTCACACTTCTTTAATAGCAATAACGTACTTAAAAACTTTATGAATCCAAAAATATATAGTTTAATGCATTATTTATTTATTTTTTAAATACATTCAACAACTGGTGTTACTTCTCTTCCTGGTGCACCAATGACGGTAACACCAGTTTAGAGGAAAATTTTAACTATGTCCTAAGTGACTATGACTTGCATGTGTAAGGCCACATGGTTTTCACTTACTCACTCATCCTCTATACCACTTTATCCTGTATTCATGGTCACAGGAGGCTTGGAGCCTATCCCAGTAGACTTAGGGCACAAGGTGGGGTACACCCTGGACAGGGTGAAAATTCATTGCAGGGCACACACACACACACACACACACTCCAAAAATATATAGTTTAATGCATTATTTATTTATTTTTTAAATACATTCAACAACTGGTGTTACTTCTCTTCCTGGTGCAGGCAATTTGGGTATGCCATGCACACAAAGACGGGAATCGAGCCTGGCCAGGAATCGAACCCAGACGTGCAAGGCGACAGTGCTAACCACTACACCACCATGCTGCCACATGGTTTTCAGTTGTGTCAAAATCAATTAATTATTAGGTGTAATAAGTTTTTCATAACCAATATTTGACAGTTATAGTTATAAAATGATTAACAAAAAAAATTAACTTAAAAGCTTTGCATAAAATTGCTAAGTTAATTCTGGCATTTCTAAACAAATAAAGCAAGACATCTGACATACCTTTTGCATTTGTCCAGTGCTCTTCATCAAGTGGTCTCTGAGTCAGGAGCAAGTTCAAATTGTCAAATGTATTTTAAATTAAAAATATTTTTGTGTAACTGTACCACCAATGACATAGTTTGGAGTGACTGTTATTTATTTAAAATTATTAATTATAATCTATTATTGTTTTAACACAATTTTAGTGTTTAACTTATTTTATAAGATATTGATGTTATTGTGAATACGTTATTTCATGAAAAAAAAAATCTTTAGATATATTCTTTAAGTATATTGTCCCACGTCCATGGTTGATCCTTGAACTTGACCTATTTTTTTTTGGATACATTAAAGTAAGAAAGAGTATTTCATGATTTAAAGGACATTTTTTTCTGATTATATACAAGTAATGTGTCTGTTATGTTAATTTTAATTATTTTGGTATCAGAAATACTAAGTGACGGCCCATAATTTTTGTAAAATGACTCACCCAAATACTGCTCCCGCAAAGCACCCAAATGTCTAGGATGGCCTTGTACTCTATTACATTACAATTTCCCTTCACTCTTACTAACTTACTCAAAGGTTCATCAGCCACACCATTTTATATTTGAAACAACGAGCAACATTAACACACAATGATATTGGATATGACCAAAGAACACACTTTGATAAGATAACCAAATTAAAAACTGCTGAACATGGACTATACTGAACATGAATTATTAATAGTATCAGTAGCCCAAATCAAATATTAATAGCAGGATTTGGAATCAGAGTAGACTAAATTGAATACAGTAAAATGTTGCCATGAGTAACTACAACAGTCCCTTCATCCATCTTTACAAACCTCAGTAGTCCAACTGGTATCGTGGAGGCCAGTGATGAACATTGTATTTATTCCTATTTTCAAAGCCGTGGTGGGACCTCCGGACAACATTCACACTCGCAATCACACACTACAGGGATTAAATCTAGGAAAACAATTAAATCTAGGAAAACAATTAAACACTAACATTTTCCATTTCTGTTACCTAAACAAACAAATGTAGAATATTAGACAAACTGAAGTAAATTGAAATAATTGTTTAATTGTTTTGGATACATATGAACACTTCACAATCACTGCTTCTTAGTGATCTTCTTTCCTTACTTACCTAAGTTCGTAAGATAAACTGAGGATTACAGTTTTACAGTTTGTTTCACAAAACAAAGGTGCTCCCTACGACTGTCTGATATATAACCCTTTCCTAGTAAAAAAAAATCCATAAAAAAAAATCATGGGGTTCCCTGATGCTCCTGATTACTTATACAGCATATAGGCTGAAATGACCCTGCCTATTCCAGTATGACAATGTCCCTGAGCACAAGACAAAGTCCATAAAGTGGAAAATTTTCCAAGGATGGAATCAAAGAACTCTAATGAGCCCTGACCTCAACCACACTAAAAGACTTTTAGGATGAACTAGACCGCAGGCTGCGCACCAGTCCTTCTGATCTGACATCAGCACCTGACCACATTCTTGTGTCCATATAGGGGTGAGAATTTGAATCTTTCAAATTCACTTTGAAAATATTAAGCAATAATAATGGCTCCCTGTAAAAACAGTAAAATGTAAGTAACATTTCTTTCAGAAAGAGCATAAAATAGTATAAAATACTTTAAAAGCTTAGTTGATAATAATAATAATGATGATAATAATAATAAGAATAATAAGAATAAGAATAATAATAATAGAAAGCAGAAGATTCTAGTAAAAAGTTAAATAACTTTAGTAATTCCAGATTTGGGAAAATAACACATTTTAAATCTTATTGATTATTTGCTTCTGCAGCTGCTGCAACGAAAAGAAATTGCACAAAACATTTTTTTTTTACATTTACATTTACAATTAAAACTTAATGCAACAGTATACAGTAGCTGCCTGTTTGCATACATGGCGCTTTGGCGCCCTCGTGCGTTTATTTAGTTAAAATACAGCATCTTCATCAATATAATGTGTTAAACAGGGTAAAATCACTAGTTTAATATATGTTGGCTTCGTACGTGCTACATCGTTAAACAATTTATCAATCCCTAAAACATATAACAATACTTTTCTCTCTCAATTTGTACAGAATCACGCATCACTGATTTATAGCTTTCATAAGTGCCTGTATAGCCACAGGCATTAAAGAAAAATAAAATTTTCACAAGTTTTCCTCAACACAATGTAGTTAAATCACGTTTTATAAACTATAATGCAATAAATTACATGATATCAAATATAATTCACCCTTAATTTGTTTGTTTGACACCCTTATTTTGTCATTTTCACAGAATGTAAGATCCTGTATGTGCTCTAAGTTGCATCTACAGTTTGAGGTTTATGAGTTCAAAGAGCAAAAGATGAACAAACAGTATGACAATGTATTGCCTGTGTCTCCAAAGCACAACAAATGATGCACAGAGTGTTTTACAGATTGGTTTAATACAGCGTCTCTGAAACAGCATTGTAATTACAAGTAATAGTAATTATAGTAAGGTCTAAATTCTGATGCATGTTCAATATTCTAAATATGGTCCAAATGGGTTCTACTAATGGAGGTCAGCACTGTGTAATAATGATTCAATAATTAATAGTATAAATACTTTCAAATAATAGATTGTCCACACCTTGCATATCATTACAAATATTGCTAAGACCCATGGACATTATATTATAAATAATAGCTTATTTTAATTTCTATTGAAAGGTGACCAATTATTCAATATATATATTTTATATCATATGATGAATATCAGATATTGTATATATTAACCTGAAATAATTAACATTATGCCTGATATTTCCATGAGTTACAATGCCAAATGCTGCTATCACTACAGTATGTTTTCAGTACACTTACATACCTGTAATTAGTTAATACAGTAATTAATACATATTTAAATATTGTGTACTTACTGTTATATAATTCTGCCAGCAAGCAACAACTCATGTCTAAATAAAAGTGGGATAGGGCTGTATCAACAGTCAAGGCTCTGTGTTACAAATCAGTAGTGTGGGGGTTTCATGCCTCAGCACTGCAAAGCTGCAACTGTCGGGCCCTTGAGTTTGGCCCTGCACTCAGTGCTTGAGGAGTGCTATAACCCCAGCTTCCTAACAAGCAACTAAGTCCTAACCTGATCAATAAATGAACAACCACATCTTTAACTGGATGTCAGTGCTGTGAAGATACTTTAGTGAAAAACAGTACACATGGTGGGTTGGTTTTAGGCACACAATATGTTTATAGCTTTTACACAAGAAACATGAGCTTTGGAGCATCAGAATGAAAACACTTTTTTATTCTAAAGAAGAAGAAAACATCAATGATAACTGATAATAATAAGAGCTAGAATAATGATTTTAGAAGCACATGTATTTTTTACATGTATTTTTATACATTGCAGTGAGGCCATAAAGTAAAACAGTGGTGTGAAGAAAATTATTTTTAAGAAGTGCTTCCTTCATGTTTAAAAGTGTACTTTATTTATGGGTAGGTCTTGGAACTTTCTTGTTTTTTGTAGACTTGATGCCTGAAAATACAGAAAATAAAACATAAAATTATTCTCAATCTTAGACCAAAGGAGTTGAATTCTGGTATTTATGTTGGGTGTTCAAGTCAAACCAGGATTTGTGATGAAATTTCTGGCATAAGACTGATGGGAATTAAAGAAGTTAAAGAAGACTTCAAGTAGGCTACAATAATTATTATTTGAAAATCAACATGTAATGTGTTGCTTCTGTCTGTGAGAACTGTACAAACATTTAGTCAAGATCACCACTTGCACATTTCACAAACTGGGAGTTATTGCCACATCTTCTGTACAGTCCTGACCTCGGAAAGATTCCACATGTTTGGGCTGTTTAAGGACTTCCTGTGAGGCCAGGGTTTCAGATGTGAAGCAGGCATTGTCTGCATGATGTGCAAGCACTAGTAAAAGGCTGGGATATGTGGATTAGTGTAGCAGGGGATTATATAGATAAATAAAGGTAGTTTTTCTCATAATTGTGTAATGTTATTCTGCACAATTGACAGTCCTGGGTTGACTCGAATGCCCCTCGTAATTACAATTAAAATAATTACAATTTTATATAGTTGCATTTCACATATCACTGTTGTGTTAAGTGAACATCAGTTTACCTTTTTCTTGGCTTTATCTATTGATGGTCCGGATGCACTAAGGACAGCGATTTTATTCTCAATGTCTGACACCTGATGGGAAAAATTTACTTCATTAAATTAACAGGAGATGAGGTTAAAAGTGACATTAATAATGTACTGTGTGTATATATATAAATAACATCTTAAATACATATACTGTATATAACTTTCATATGTACATATAGTCAACGTGGAGGGTTTATTTCAAAATAGCTTACCTCGCTCTCTGTGTTGTGCACTTTGGCAGCAGTTGCTGCAAGCTGGTCTTCAAGTTCAGAGAGCTCAGAGTCAATAAGAAAGCCGGTATAATTATTCTTAGCACGCTGTTCGATTTGCCTTAACTTCTTCTCCATGTCAAATGACTTCCCTGCTGTCAGATAAACCTAAAAGAGAGTAGACAGTGTTGTGGAAATACCAATCCTGAACTGTTACATCACAAAATATATACAGTATGTAACAGGATGTAAATTACAGTGGTTCTACTTAATAAAATATTTGTTTCTTACAGATTTACTCAAGCATTTTAGTTTGATTAACAAGTAATCAAGTTCATCAATGTAGAAAAAAAATACCAGTTCTTCGTCTGTCGTTAGTGCTATAGCTAGCTGTGTGCACCGGAATGTGAATAAACCACAAGATTTCAGCATCAACATGAGGATAAACACCCCTGGCCAGTATGCTGCAGTAAGCCAAGGCCTGTTTAAAGGACAACTTCAATCTACAGTAATTTCCTTTTATGCTAATGCTAGACTAGAATTGGATCTGATAGCTAACATAGTTGGCTAAGAAGCAAAACAAATAGGTAATGATTATTATATAACTGTAAATATTGGTTAATAACAAAACATTTTGTTACTGATTAATTTATTCAATTCAAATAGCATTAGTTATGAATACACTCATAAAAATGCTTCTGGCATTGTGTAGCTTTTACATGAATAGGTCAATATTTCTAAAAGTTTGTAATTTTATTTTATTATTTATTGAAGCTTACCATATTTGTGCCTTTATTTAATAATATATATATATATTTTTTTACGTTTTATATTTTAAAAGATTGAAAATTATTCCCTTAATTAAAATATTTGACATTTAGCGAACTTATAGTGATTAAATGATGTGTGTAGGCTAAAAGGGTGTAGATGAGGGTCAGGAGCTCCGGTCCTGCACATTTTAGTTTTCTCAGGACATCTGATGTAACTAATCAGCTAATTAACAACCTCTTCTGAATAGAATTGGAACGTGGTATGAGGTCTTGTCTTGTTGAGGACACTGGTGTTGATGCTTTAAATCGATATATTTTACTGGATACATTTCAATGACAATTTGACAGATTATCTATACCTTCACTTAATTACACATAATTTTCTTAACACTCTTAGCACCGCTGGGTTCAAAACGCAGCTCCATCCTTGGCTTACAACTGTCCTCCATGAATCTTTTAACACATGTTGCTTTTATTAACACTGAGCAGTTTGACAAATTCTTAACAAACCCAACTAAATGAATGGACTTTGAGTCATATTGACTATGAAACCGCAGAATATGGATGATATTATTCCATGACTGTATGTATGCAAAATATTAGTAGGCTTACATTTTCCTCAAGCTCCCTGTAAGCAGCATCAGCTTGCTTTACGTCTGTGTCTGCTAACTGAGGTCTCTCATTAGGGTTTGAGGGGGCCAACTCACTCATAGCATTTTCTGTGGCATTAATGATTCTTAGAACCTCGGTTGTGATGTCGCATAGAGCCGCTGCAGTGGATCTCTGAAAGCCATGTAGAGGGAACAGCAATTAGCTGAGAGGAGATGATATACTATAAGTTTATTATTATTATTATTATTATTATGGGGGGGACTTCATTAGCTTTCCTAAATGGACTGCAGTTATTGTCAGTGCACACGAGTTAATATATAACTTACAGTACACTGTTGGGAGTAATGCAGGGAGTAATTTCCTTATCATAGCGTTGTCTTGAATAACAATGCATTACTGTAATATATAACTTTTTCATAACTAGTAAAGTAACTCTATACCTGTCACCAGAGTTGGAAAGTAATGAATTACATTTACTCGCATTACTGTAATTGAGTAGATTTTTTGTACTTTTTAGAAGTATTGTACTTCACTACATTTTAAATCATATTCGCTACTGAGTAAAAAATAAATGAATGAAAATGAAAAATAAT
>JAQQZT010000037.1:27946116-27958581 GCA_030068275.1 Clarias platycephalus | reverse complement strand
GTGTAAAGCTGCTTTGTGACAATGACAATTGTTAAAAGCGCTATACAAATAAAATTGAATTGAATTGAATTGAATTTGCGCCTCAAATTCCCCAGAGCGCAATTAAAAATCGAGCATCTGTAAAATGTGCTGGACAATCAAATCCGATCCATGGAGGCTCCACCTCTGAACGTATATTAGGGATATTGTAGAGTTCATGCCTCAACAAGCAGGCAAGCAGGCAACACAATGGGGATGGATACAATATTTGTCATGTGGTTTTAATGTTATGGCTGATATGGCCAGTCATCTAACTCTCACAGTTTGGCCTATATATACTACTTATATTACTACTGTCTGCTACTTACTGTATGCTCCGTAAAGCCGTCATAACTAACAGGTCTAACATGAGATGCTAATAATTGGTGATTTTTAAGGCTGGTAACTCGTCATGTCTTAAAATAAAAACTGACTGTTGTTGTTACTTAATTCCCTAATGTCATTTT
Source organism: Clarias platycephalus (assembly GCA_030068275.1). NCBI lineage: Eukaryota > Metazoa > Chordata > Actinopteri > Siluriformes > Clariidae > Clarias > Clarias platycephalus. Next base: position 27,958,096 of record JAQQZT010000037.1, on the reverse strand, counting down.
GAAAACATCCAGCATTGTTCTAGAATGTAGAAAATTTATCCAAACGTTTGACTGGTGTGTCCAAACTTTTAAACTTTTGGTACTATTTATATGATAAAAGAAAGAACATCTGAATGGTAAGATGTAACAGAGCAATCATCAGCAAATAGTAATTTAATGAGCTCACTCTACTGTACAGCCTTTGTTTTAAATCAGGACCCTGGCAACTCCAGCTGATGGTTGAATCAGTGTGGCCCCCTGCCCATGTAGCACTAGCAGGGATGTGTCTCAGCAGGTGTAATTGTCGTGGATGGAAACATGAGGCATGCTGTAATCTATTCCTGGACTTGCATGGCTTCTCTTATTCTCACTCTGCAAAAATAGTCAGCCCCTTCAACCTCATACACCAAACCACCAAAGTGAGGATATGATATGTGTAGCTGCTGTGTCTATTCCCACACAACTATTCTTGTGTGTGACTTTGTGTAGATATGGGGTGTAGGAAACTTATTTGTATTGATATATATATATATTTTTTTGGTAAACACTTTATTCCCATTGAATTATCCAATGAAAATCAGCTTTTACAGTAGTTCTTGAATCAACTGCATCATTTCAAGTATTCAAACATTTGGACAGACATAGTAAAACTAAACTGTAACAGCTGTATTCTACAGCTACCAAATCTAGTTTTTACTTTACAATCCTATCAAATCTAATATTCAGGTGTAAACCATGTTATCTAAACTAAACCTAATGGAAATAATTAAATATGAACATCCATATAAATACAAAAGTATAAAAGTCAAGTGAAAAGTGGAAATGGTGCAATTTGTCATGTAAAAAAAACTGCTTTTAAGATTGCACTCACTCATCACAGTTTTCAAAAGCAGCTATTTTGTGTTCCTGTGCTAACCGGGGCTCTTTTATATTTCTTCATCTGTCCTTTATCCATTGAAAGTCTTTGTATCAAACAAAGTTTTTTTTATTTTTTATTGTTTACTCTTCTTCTGCCCCTTTTGCCTCTTCATATTCCTCCTCTTCCTCTTCCTCTTCCTCCTCCTCATCTGCACCAAAGTCTATTTTTGCTAGCATGGCCTCTACTTCATCAGTAAACAGTGTGAGGTGGTCCATCTTCTCAAAGCCAAACTCTGGCCTTTGTAACTGGGAGGTTTTTGCTGTGTCCTTGGCTTCAGCAATGAGCTTCTTGGCAGTGATAAGAAACTCAGCTATGTTGCTCTTGTCCAAACTCTGTGTGGCTTGGTCTATCAGCTTACTGGTAGCCTCCAACCGTTCTCTGTACTGCTGAATTAGTGATTGCACTACTGCTACCTTCTCATCCTGCTCCTGTGTGATTTGCTCCAACAACTGGGCCTTACGGTCTTCCAGAACGGCATAGAGTAAGTCAAACCTCTCTCCGAGTCTCTGCTTCTGTAGTTGGCTGTTCTCCTCCACAGCCTTGCAGATCTCCTCCATTTGCACAAGCATGGCCTGCACACAGCTGTTGCTAGCTGCAAGCAACTCTGTTGAGTTTTGGAGCTCAGTCTTCTCGGTTTCATAGACAGCTTTCAAGGTAGATACTTTGCAGTCTTTGTGCTGGCCAAATACCTTGCACATGGAGCAAGTAGGCACCTGGCAGGAAATACAATAGATGTTGATGCGTTCATCTGTATGCTCCTGGCACATTGGTTCTTTTGTATCCTTGTCCTTCAAAGGAGGCTCCAGGCCATCACCACCACCGTCGCTGTTCTCCAGCTGTTGCTTGTAGATGTCAATTATGTTCTCCACAAGGAGATTCCTCTGAAGCCCATAGACACCATGGCGGTCCAGCACCACCTCAAAGCGGCAGGTTGGGCAGCGGAAGATTCCTCCTGAGAAGTGGTAGGGGTTGCGAGAGTCATAGAGGTCATTAGCGCAGCCACGGCATAGATTATGCTGGCAGGGCAGGATGACCACCGGCTTGGTGAACATGTCCAGGCAGATGGGACAGCTTAGCTGTTTCTCCAGGCTCTCCATAGGACCTACGGCCCTCACAACTTGCCCTGTCTGAATGTCCATGTCTAGAGGTATCCCAGTCTTTTTTTATACCAGGTCCGTGTGTAAAGCTCTCCTGAGTGTTCCTGTTCTTGTCAAGGTTTATTTTGATCTACTGGTCCAGTAGGTCACCCTGTTATATACTAGTCAGCCAGTTGTGTCATTTGATCCAGGGGCTGGCTGTGTAAAGATTCCACCCTCCACTTGTTTGTGAAGCTTGATTCGGAGAAGACATTCTGCCTTTTGACATAGCCCACTTGGGTAGTCACATGCCAAACTTAGCAGCAACCCCCCATCCCTTCCCACCCCATCCACACTCCATCTGTGGGAGCACTAAAGCAGCACAAGCCAAACAAGCCCCATGTGACCAATGAAGTATTCAGACAGAGCTCTGCTTGTTGCTCAACAACATGTCAGGTGAAGCTATACATAAATCAGATTTGTTTATAGGTTTTTGTGCACATGTACAAGCTTTATTCTGACATCATATCCAGATTGTATATACTAAAACATATTTATATGAAGATATAACACACGAACTTATCCACTAATCTTTCCACCGAAGACCTTCAGTGGTTCTTTTAGTTGGTTCTCCTTATTTAAAGTTTCAATGAATGTTCCTGGATATCCTTCAATTGTCAACACTGTTGCTCAATATTGGCACTGCTTCTTCGTAAATAAACACGTGGACCTGTGTGCACTTCCACCTCACTGCCCCTGGAAGCCACTTGTGCAACTTTCATCTGAAAGGAAAGAACTCACTGTAAAATCTTTCAAAATAACAGGTGTTGTCCATGTGGTTATCAAGTGTACAGGTTGGAACAGGCTACTGGATGTCACACCTTTGTGCAAGATGGAAATATTGCATAGAAAAACAAACTATCCAGGTCTGTTTTTAGCAAATGAAATCAGCAAATTATAATGTATAATCAAAAATGTTTTTTTCATTTAATCATTTTTGATTGGTCTTTTGAGGGTAAAACTGTTTTATGTGTTAATAAATTAAAAGGGGTGTGTTATTATTGTCTGACATTTTTTTTTTATTCCAGCTTTAAAAATACTTTCTTCAGAAATGAACTAATGCTGTGGACATGGCATGTGCTTATTTTTCCCTTAGTTTGATAGTTTTTTTTCCAACATTCTAAAAAGAATGCCAGGACTTCTTATGTTAAATGACCCTTGGTTGTGAATGAGTGTGTAAATGTGCATGTGATAGTTGTCCTGCCACAGACTGATGTCCCTCCAGGGTGTAGTCCACTCTCACTGCCAATGTTCCTGAGGTAATGGGAGCAGCACTGCATGCAGTGGGTGGGTGATATAGGGTGTGGCAACCCACAGATGGCGGGGCTCGAACCCAGATCCTCAGATCCAAACACAGTAACCTAGAGCCATAGCTTCCTGAGCCACCACTCACACATCTTACATCTATTGTATTGTTATAAAAAATAGTTCCTCTTGACAGTAGCACACAACTTTGGTTTTACCCAAACATCCATCTAGAAGTTGGAAACTTGCTGTTCAGCACACCTGGTGACGTTTCCTCAGTCATCTTATTATCCGCGTTAAATGTGCCATTATCACACACAGCCAGATAACTGCGCTGCAAGTATGGGAAGCCGTTAGGCTCAAACTTGGTCATATGATTGATTCACGTTTTTAAAAAAATAGTAACGCTTTAAAATTTCTAGATGAATCAAGAGTTAACATGTTAATATTGACAGCTCTAAATTCAACATAATTTATATAATACAATATATAATATAAATATAATATAAGTATAAATATTATATATTTTCTGAGCGATTCTTTTGCTCTTGGTAAGTTAACAGCTTTATTTCATTGCAGTTTTAATGCAGTAACCTACTCATTATCAGACCACTATTAGAGCGTTAATCTAGTTCTGATTACGTAGCTCCATAGGACTAAGAGTGACCAAATTCTGTTTATTTTTTTTTTATGATTCACCCTTGGTCCTACATTAGAAGTCATTTGTGATGTAATTCTGATACAGTCCCCCAGCTTACACACACACACACACATACACACACACACACACACACACACACACACACACACACACTCCTCTCTTCTACATTCATGTAAATATAAACAAGCATGTGATTCAGCTGGTACCTGACACTTTGATTATGAAACACTTTCCAGCGTGACCATGCTGATGACTGTTGCTGTCCAGAGAATTGTTTGTTGGCTTGCTTTTTTTTTTTTTTTTCTAGGAACAGAAAAAAAAATAGTTTTCACCCGATTTGATTAAGCTTGGCTTAATTAATAGTACACTTGTACTACTGAGGACTTGTCATTAATATTTAATCTTAATTAAGGCAGCATGTTCATAATGCTGAGTCATAAAGAGTGAAAGTGAAGATGGTTCCAAGAACTTGGAGTTTACAAGGTTCTAACAGGTCCCAATGAAAATCAGCTGTTAGGGTTCCTGAACTTTCTCCTTATGCCTAGATAAGTGTGCCAGAATATGTATGAGTGTCCTGAGTGTGTTCTTGCGGTCATGTTGTCTAGTTCTAAGGTCAGACTTAATGGTAGTGTGTGGATCAAATCACATTAGTTCACTTACTAAGAAGCCTAGAAAACACAAATATTAGTGTCCTATTTAATGTCGCACAGGTATAAAATCTGATACTAACTGCATTTTGTTCTAATCCTAATGTAATCAGTTTGAGTTTGTTTTCTATGCTCAAAATGATAGTGTAATATATTATTTAAGCTAATAAAAGCTAAAAAAAAAAAAATAAGCAGACGTGACAAACTGATGAACTATTAAGCATAAAGAACAACCCACTTACAGTATGCACTTAAAGAAAAATTATTCTGGTAGTTAAAGTAATTAAATAATAGTCAGATTTCCAAATAATCAAATTGTTTTTGTTGCATGAATGTCAAATGCTTTCTTAGAAATCTATATCATGTGACGTTGTAAGGAGATGCTGTGAGCCACAGAAAACAGTGCTGTTAGGTCATAGTAAAATGACTTTCTCTTAACACACCTTCTTATTGCTGTTTTGTAGTACATAATATTCAGGTCCTTGCTTTTTTTTTCTTTTCTTTAATTAATTCCCTGCGTTTGACAAAGGTTACCATCTTTACATCTTGTTTTTTTATATACCATCTTTACATTACACTTGTTTTTCACCAGATGTCATTTATATATTTATTTTTACAAAGCAGCTTATATCGGCAGTATAATGCAAACTATGGACAAAAGAGTGGAGTTCTCTAATGCCCAAGGGCTCAAACAAACTATAACCATTTACCTGCCAGTGACTCTGAATGTTTTAGTAATAGGCTACTATTAGGGGCAGTGGTGGCTCAGTGTGTTAAGCTTCCTGATTGGAAGGTCAGCAGTTTGAGTCCCAGCTTTGCTGTGTCGCTGATGTTGGGTCCTTGAGCAATGCATGCAGCCCTGTCTGCTCCAGGGATGATGTATAATTCCTAACCCTGTGCTCTGGCCCCAGCCTACTAACTAGAAGCTGGAATATGTGACCAATGCAAAATTAAAAGTGTTGGAAAGTGTAACTCTGCAAATAGACCACTAGATGGCATATGACACCTGCTTTTCCAAGTTCTTCAGTATAATTTATGGTCAGCATCCAGAATACAGTACTGCCTTTTCAGTACTGTCTTTAAGTCAGACCTTATTAGAGTACCTTATTTATACAAAGAAAATATATATCATTACAACATCATTACACATGTTTTTCACCTTTTTAAAAATGTGTTTATTTTTAGTATTTTCCACAAAGCAGCTTATATCTGCAGTATAATGCAGGACAAAGCAGTTGAGTTATCAAGTACTCAAGGGCTCAACAGTGTTTTAGCAATGTCATAAGAACAATCTCTAACAATGTACCTGCCAGTTAACGTTATAAAAAAAAAAAAAGGCTGCACTTCTTAGATCTAGTGTATAGAAAAGAATGTAAACATGAGCAGAACTGCAACGGGTAAAAGCTGCATATTCAGAGAAAAAAAGTGCACTTTTTCTTACAATATATCACTCTGACCTCAAACAATCTTACTATAACTGTGGTCTGGTCCTTGAAAAATAGCACCCTCCTTTGTTTACAAAACTAATTTATTGAAATACCCATGGGCCTTTCATCAGGACGACAATCTGATTTGTGCCCTTAACTGGCTCATGAACGTGCTTCCTCCCTGTTGGAAGTCAAGTTCCTATCAGCAGTAAAATCTCAGCTCCCGAGTATGCCTACAATACCAGTTTATTGTGCTTAAGTAAATGAGGCACAATGGGGCGACTCCATTGAGCAGAAATAGTTCAATGAGCTGGTTTTGCTTCTTGTGACAGACTTGTTACATTATGTTTTTTGTGTCTGGCATGCTGTGGATACGAGGTTCCTGTTGAGTTCAATCTCACTGTTGTTACTGAGACGTCACGCCTCATTATGTTTTGTCCTGTGGTGACCTCTGTGATGAGGTCATGTGTGATAAGTCTTATATGAAACATATGAAATATGTAAAATAACATATTACAAACCACTAAATTATAATTTATGATTATGATTAAAATAATGCCTAACCTCTCTGAAACTGAGAACAAAGTGATAAATATCTGATTCTTTGTACATTTGTTAATTAAAAAAAATATTTTTTTCTTTTTCAGTCTGTATTGTGTAGTGTATGTGGAATTAAATTGTTTTGAAGCAAAAGTAACCAAAAAAATGATGTGGTAGCAGGTTAATGCATAAAATTATGCACATTTACAACCTTCGGTTAATGTTCAGATCGAACATCTAAATCAGGGAAAAATGTGATCTTGGTGACTTTGACCAGGGCATGAGTGCTGGTGCCAGACAGGCTGTTTTGAGAGGTTTATAAACTGCTGATCTCCAAAAAACATACAGTATGAGCTGCTGAAAGAGGCTGGACGAGAAAGAGCAAATTAATTTGAGCTGAGTGTAAGTCAAAAATAATTACTCTTTACACATGTGGTGCACAAAAAAAAATAATAATAATAATAACATATCAGATGGCATAACACTGAGGTGGTTGGGCTTCAACAGCAGAAGACCACACTGGGTGCCACTCAGTTCAGACTGGAAAAGGAATCTGAGGCTAGTCAGACTCAACTAGTCAAACATTTCCTCACCTTTTCCCGGTCTTTAAAATCCAGTTTCACTGAAGCTGTATCCTGATTAGGCAAATGGCTGATTAAAATGATAATGAAAAAAGGACCTGAAGCAGGCTTAACTGGGATTACACATCCACTACCTCCACTTTGGATTCATGCAATTAAGCAAATTTAAAATACATGGAAAACACAACAGCAGAAAATAGATACAGAATTTTGAAACCAGTGCATGACATGCCTTTGGCGAACACCTGGGAAAAAGATTTGTGACACCGCTTGGTTGTCTTGTTCTTTTTTTACGTATATCGCTCCTGTCAGTCTTACTATATCCCAGTTTTTCACACTCCCTTGGGCTCTCTTCATCCTATATTTAGTGCTCAGAAGAAAAAACATGGTGAAATCCATTGCTAAACACACAGAACTGCCAGATAATTTTGCTCCTGGCAAAAATCTTCTGCAATTTCTTTATCCAACATATAAAAAAACCCTTTCAACCAGGAAGTGCTGTGTGCCAATTTAGTCACATTCCTGTAGCTATAAACTTGTGAACTGTCAGGATCATTGAATAGAGGCTAGCTGATACAGCTGCACAAACGTGTCAACAAGTAAATCCATGCAGAAAAGGAAAAGAATAAATCTTTAAAAAAGCATGGAGAAAATAGTCCTCAGAAATGATATAAACCTATTGCTCAAACTTACAAGTTAACTACAGTAGGGTTTATAAGTAATCAGGTGTTACTAACATAAGTGCATGTCTTAACAATATTAAACAAATCAAACACTTATCTGCTGTACTGTACACTGATCAGCTGTAACATTATGACCACCTGCCTAATATTGAGAAAGTCCCCATTTTGCAACCATAACATTGATGCACTGTGTTTTCTGACACCTTTCTATTTCAACCAGCATTAACCTTTTCATCAGTTTGATCTACGCTACCTCTTCTATTGGATCTGACTACTGTACATAGGCCAGCCATTGCTCCCCATGTGCATCAGTGAGTCTTGTCCACTTACAGCATGAGCCTCTCGCCAGTTTACTGGGTTTCCTTCCACGGATCACTTTCGGTAGGTCTTATCACCGACACAAGACCTGCAGTTTTGTAGTTGCACTGACCCAGTTCTGTCACTATTGGCCCTTGTCAAAGTCACTCAAATCCTTATGCTTGCCCATTTTTACTGGTTCCAGTACGAGTGGGGCGCCACTGTAAAAAGATATTGAAAATGTAGCTACTCTGAGAAAGGCCAAATTGAAATGGCTATACAACTGGGTTAGAGCAACTCGAAAACCGCAGCTCTTATGGGATGTTCCCAGGCTGCAGTGGTCAGGACATTCCAAAAGTGATCCAAGGAAGGAAAACCGGTGAACTGGCAACAGGGTCATGGGAGGAGGCCAAGGCTCACTGATACACATGGATGGTAGAAGAGCTACAGTAGCTCAACTTGGAGAAAAGGTTGATGATGGTTCCAATAGAAAGGTGGCAGAACACACAGGTGTTAGCAAATGGGGGACATACTGAGTATTAGGCGGGTGGTCATAATGTTATGGCTGATCAGTGTACATAGCAAGGTTAAGAGCTAAGAAAGCTTAAGAAATAAGATTAAGGGTTTAAAAATAAATAAATAAAATAAAAGTACTTATAAACTGTTTGCCTCAGTAACACGGGACATAACCCTAAAACCCTACAAAAAATATTTTTTATTAATATTCAATCATTGCTCATATTTTTCCCTGGGACTTTTGCTCTCTGGACTCAATAAAAACAAATCTATAAATTAGATTATTTTACTGAAGATGTCCTCATATCTATTATCAGTAGTATTGTCAACAGTCATGGGTGAATGAGGCCTTTTTTTTTTTGTAAACACATTTAACTGTCAGGGTAGCAGTGAACACATTGTCTGAGATAAAACTTTTCAGAATTTGAAGTGGTTCCTCCACTGCTAAGTGGTGAGTAAATTACATTCTATGACCACTTGCCACCTTCTCCATTTATCCTCTCCCCTGAGAAACGATGAATATGTCAAAAAATTAATGAAAGAATCTGTCCTTTTCACATAAGTTCAGCGTAAGACACATCCAGCAGAAAAAAATGTATAGGAGGAGACTTTTAAAAATAACCATGGCCCCATATTATATACATCTCTGTCAGGGTAAGCGTCGTTCCTAAGGCCCCAGGAGGCAAACTGAAGATGTACTTTCCCCTCTGCTCTCATCTAGCATCTGGCCGTGAAATAAATCTGTCCCCATGAAACCATGTTATCTGAAGTTATCTGTACCTAATGAAAGACACAAAGAAATATGATGGGGAAACAATCATGGAACACATTATGGATTAGTATTTGCTTCACCTCTCTATGAGGCACTGTGACCGTGCAAGTTCGAAGAAGCTTTTAACTGATCATATGGTAAACTTTACCATGGAGTTACCACTACTGAATTGATACTTGTTTTTGCTGACAGCCATGCCTTCAGAATTTAGCTGAACAAATACACACTATAGTAGGTACATACTGTAAGATTTGCATTCGAAACTAAAACTTTTTATCAGAAGGCCACGATTATTAGCAAAATCCAAAAGTGACCTTGCAGACAAGCGTGGTTAGAACACATTTCAATGCTAAGGTTGACCTTGTCATAAAATTTGAAAATAACAAAAATAACTATTTTTCCCTCCTCTGCACAACCCTGCTCAAGACTGTTAATTCAGCATTATCTCTGTCAGGATGAATCACTGTTCTAAAAGAGGCCCATAACTAAAACTGAACACGTTATGCACTTTCCTTTCGTCACATCATCAAATAAAAAAAGAGAAGCTATCCCAATGGAGCCATGCTATCTAGCATTGCTTGACAGCTGTAGTATATAACAGGGAATAAAAGTGAACAATTCAATGAGCTGTATCAGAACACTATGGGTTATGAGATTTAACTAATGCATACTGTATGACTGGATTACAGACAACATTGCAGAGGAATGGCGCCATTAGTCCTATTTGAAATACTTAAAAAAGGTGATTTGGAAAATCTTATGTGTTTATTTATGTCATAGGTCTCTAGGCTGAATGGATCCCAGAGGACAATGAGGCAGAATTCTGGCGACTTGGGCCATTGCGTGACATAGTTAAATGTGTGAGAAAATGTGGGTGTTGTACATTATTGTTCACTCTCATGGCTCTGAGCGTTTGATCCCTCACCTCCGCTTTTGAAACGCCCAGTGCCCTCTTAGCTCTGGCATTGCCCACAAAGGGCAGACGGGTTGCACCCATGGTTTTGAATGAGGATTGGCATCAGTACAAATGTCGTAAGCCTTTGTGAACATCCCAGGCATCTGGCGCAAATATGCACTTGACTGAAGTCAGAGGTTAATGTGGTTTAAATTAAACAGTGAATCATTGTTTTATTTGCGTCCCAAAAAAAAAACTTTTTGGTGGCTAATATGTTATTATTGTTAAGGTTCTTTACATCTGTGCTTTCAGACAAAATACAGACAGTGGACAAATTAAGGGGAAAACATCACAATAAGGTTTTGGGTCAGCAAATGGTGGAACGGCTTCGATATATTCTTTTGGTATATTTTTCAAAATTCTCCATATTTACAGGATGGATGAAGAACATCCCTCCAAATGATATTTCCACAATTGTTTCTTTGATGATGGTAGTAGAAAGCCCTGTCTAGCACATTGAACCAAAATCTCCTACAGTATTTGTTCATTTGGATTTATATATGGTGATTGTGAAGGCCGTAGCATGTCATGTATTTACTCATTATACTTACTCCATTTTCATACTCATCAAACCAGTGGTCCCATGTCTGCAGATGGGGATTAACGTCATCATGAAAGGGTCTGCTCCCATCACATCCCATTATTATTTCCAATCATACAAGTATTTTAAAATGAGTAACAGCTTCAATATGCTTCCAGAAAGTTATTTTACAGTATATCAGAGAGTGATTGTAGCAAACCAAGAAGTGACGATCCATGAAGTGAAGATCCATTGATTTTATTATGAAACCCAGTTGAACAGAGCGGCTTGTGATTAGAGGTTTTGGTGGGCAGATGCCCTGAACCAAAATAGTACACATGAATATAATAATACTCTACTTGAATAATATGCATGCTATTTCATATGTATACAGTATATATAGCATCTTAATTATTAGATTTTTGTCCCGAGTTTTAGTAAATTATTCATTATAAATACAGTGAATCTCTCAGTCTATTTTGGTGCACACACTCACAATCATCGGGAAACTTCTGACTCAACATTCACCATAAGGAGGGTAAGCCTTACAGAGGGCTATATCAATGCATGTTCATGGAAAGTTGACTGAAAGGGGAAAAGGTGCATGAGCAGCAGGGATGACTGCAGCATTAAGAAGATTGTCAAGCCAAGTCTATCCAGGACATTGGGAGAGCTTCACAAGGAGGCCAGCAGCACTCCAGTTCTTGTGAAAGGTTCTGAAGGGGGTCAGTGCAACAAGAGCCACCACACACTGATGTCTTCAGGCAACAAATGATGCATTTATAGTATCAAGGTCACAGAGTCTGCAGAAAGAATGGAGAGGCACAGAATTCAAGTTGCTTGAAGTTTTCACAGTTGGTTGATTGTCATCTGTTGATGTTGGTCCTCTCCAACAAAGTATGGGTTTGACAAAAGATTTTGTTTTGTGTTAAACCAATGCAGCAAATGATCTTCTAGTGAAACTGTACACTGAAGACACAATTATCTCTGGGGAATTAAATTCAGTTGTGTGAACTCAGTTTCTATGTACCACACACACACACACACACACACACACACACACACACACACACACACACACACACACACACACACACACACA
>JAQQZT010000037.1:27933482-27946016 GCA_030068275.1 Clarias platycephalus | reverse complement strand
CACACACACACACACACACACACACACACACACACACACACACACACACACACACACACACACACACACACAATTCCTTTCTTTTAAAACATTAGGTTAAGGTTGTGTATAGGTTTATACATATACTACTGTATATACAGTATGTGTGTGTGTGTCATGCTTGTGATGGCAGATCTGAATGTAAAACCAAACTAGCTGCCTTTTGTCTGGCAGTCTGTCTGTGGTTTTACAGTGACAGTTGTTGTGCACAGGAATGCCACAACGTATGAGGTCAAAAACCTTGAAGACAGGTTTATCAGTGTCCCATTGTGGTTATCAGCCATCCGGAGGGAGACAAGGCTGATCCTGGTCAAAGATGACCAAGATTCACCATGTGGACATTTTTTTTTCTCTTTGGTAGCATAATCAAATAAATGTTTGGTAAATTTTGCACGATATATATCCAATATACAGTAGGTGATGTACAAGTCTTATGTTTGCTAATTTATAGTACATGAAGGGGTTAAATTGGACCAGGACTGTCAGTATGGTTTTATTAGTGTATGCTTCTTGTTTAAGCTTCTAGTCATTTCCTAACACTTATTGAGGTTGCCATTCCCAAACAATCAGCATAAAACATCATTCAGAACAGGGTCATCCAACATTTTAGAACTTTTGAATTGAAGTATGTACAAAATCCAACATTCCAAGTATATCACTTTCTAAGTAATGATGGTTTTCTAACATTTTATTGATGGGTAGTTGGAAAGTGCTAAATCAGTAAACACTGTCAGAAGATCTTCAATTTAAAAGCTAGCCATAAAATTATTAAGCAAATCTGATTTGGTATCTTCGTGCTTCATGAGAATCATAATGGGGTGGTCCTGGTATTTTAATCTAAACAATGTCCTCAAAGACCATGTCCCAAACATTGCTTTGAGTTGTGGAGGAAGATAAACTCGCATGCTGGCTCCAAACCTAGGGATTTGTGCTCACGCACTGAGGGAAGGAGATTATATCTATCAGCATCTTATTCACTGATAGTAACGGAACAAGCAGGAGATTTAAGACTGGCAGATTAAAAGAGATTACAAAATCTCTCATCTCATCTAAAGACTCCTGGAAGAGTGTAAACAGAAGTTTAGCCAAGCAAGGTTCTGAGTTACGGGTATTAGTCACTCACAATAATAGACCTACAAATAATAGCGCTGTTTGCCTGAAGTGATTTCTCAGCGTTAGATAGAGACGAAGCTTTACATTATCTACTTGCCTCTTTCAGTTTAAGGCATTGTGTTTTAGGATTTATTCGTTGGGAGGATTATAGAAACCTTGCCGAGGCTTTCAGGTCCAGTTGCAGCTCATAAAGTTGCAGCTGAAGTTCCGGTGGACATTTATAGTGATGGTGTCACACAGTTATTTATGCTTTTTTTCCCTTTTGCATGTTTAGGTCTAGTGTTAAGCCAGCATGGTCACTAAAAGTGACAGCCACCACGGTTGTTTTATGGTGTCACTTTAAAAGAGGCTCGGGGTCATCAGAGAATGAATGTGAGGTCTTTGCTCTATCAGGGGTTGAGGTTGGGGTATTCCACAACCTGTAGTCATGAGACATCTCAAAAAAAGAAAAAGGAAGAGAGAAAAGAAAAAAGGACCACATGTCTCAGAAAATGTTTACATTTTATTAAATACAGGATTTGTGGTAAAAAGAAACATGGGACATGAATTTGTATGTATACTTTTCTCATGGTGAAACCCCTTGGATTTCTCAACCTACAATAAATATTATTTTTATTATTAGGGTTTCCCCTTATACTATAAGTGGATAATACACCTACTCTAAATATATAAATATTAAATATTAAGGTAGGCCAGATAGTCATTTAAAACATGGACAATACCACTGCTGATTTTACACACACATCATTTCATTTCACCCTCCAGGGCCACCCATACTGCTACCAATACAGTATATCAACATGCCTTATCTTTCCCTTTGCACATTCCCTATAATTTATACAGTTTATACTTTTACAGTTGCATTTTATATATCTCTATTTTATACTCCATTTTATGGTAACTGTATATTTCATATTTGTAGATTTTATATTTTACGTTCTTTTCTAGTGGCATTTGCCTCTTCTTATCTTCTTATTCCTTCTACGGTCACAAACAGTCATGTAAGCATTTCAGTGCGTGTTATACTGTGTATGGTTGTGTATGTGACAAATACAAAAGTTGATGTTAAATTTGAATTTAGTCAAATACATTATTTAACTTTCCATACTAGCAAGCGACTGGAGCTGGATTGATGCATCATGTTATATTTAACACTCATAGACATGCTGCAGGGAAAGATTATGCCCTATCAAATGTGTATGCACTTACTGATTGATATTTTCACATTTTAATACATTGCACTTTTTTGTACAATGCACTTAGCATTCTTGGGACAGGCTCTGGATTCAGCAGGATACAGAAATTCCTGAAGATTATTGAAAAATACTAATATAACATGCTTCTCAGACCAGACAGGCTATGTTACTGTGGGATTGTAAAAAAAAAAAATCCCCTTTAGATCTTTGGGAAGAGATGCAGTGGAATGTGTGGGTTTTATTAAATCTTTCAGTCTCAAAGCTCTCCCAAACACTGTAAAATCTCTCTGATCCCCAAGGTCACGTATAGTCTACAGTAGATACTGTAAGTTCCCTAGCAACCATACTAAATACTTTCCGTTATCTATGGAGAACCTGCATCTTTCCAAAAAAAAAAGTTTGCTCACATACAGTAGCTGTCCAACTGCAGCACTACATTTATAGTGTAATCTCAAGACACAAATATGATTTTAATAAATACATTTTATAAATTTTATATTAGCTAGAAGTGTTGTATATTGGCTCGCTTGAGGAGTTGGAATTATGTCAGTCACCATGTAGTTTGACATTTTGGCGAATACTAAATACTGTACCCTATTGTCCTATTTCTGATATGAACTCTGAGTGTATGATTTGCTTTGTCATTTGAAGGCTAGAAAAAAAATTTACAACCAGGAAAATTAAATCCCCCAACTGACCCCCTCACTACAGTATGTTTAACTAATACCTGTGAGGATTTTACTTCATACCTCACACCCTCATTCACATGTGGGTATAACCATACTGTATTACATTATACTGTAGGTAACACATTAGCAGGTACCGGTATCTCCTAGCTGTGCGTAATCAGAAAAGAGTTTACTGCAATAAGTTGTCCCATAGTTTCCTTTCTTTTCTTTTGAGACTTTTACATGAACCAAATGCATTCCTTGTGATTCAGATTAGCCGCTGTACTTTTTTCCCATGCCGCACTGAGTGTCACGCTCAGCCTGTGCTCTGATGGGCAGCTGTAGAGTCAGGGATTCTGGAAATACCCATGAAATTACCCCAAGCCATACCCAACTCCTTGTGTTGCTTTACCCGTGTCACTCTCTCTCTCTCTCTCTCTCTTTCTCTCTCTCTCTCTCAGAACCGGAGGTCCCAGCAACTTCCTAATTGAATCTGGATTGCATCCAGCTCACTACAATGCAGGTCAAAACATGCATGCGACGGTTATTCCTTTCGTTATTCCTGCTCCTTATCTCCACATCTATTTGCTTTATGTTTCTTCATGCTCGCCTGCTTTGCTTTTCCAGGACTCCTGTCTCCAATCTTATGTCGGCAAGATATTGTTGTATGGAATGTCTCTGCCAAGGATGACCTCATCTGGAGGATAAGATCTACCAGCTTGGTCGGCTTGTGTTCATCAAGTGTTCACAAGGAATTTTAATTAGCAATGTCAGAGATCAAAGGGCACGAGTGGAGGGCCACTAGAATTACTGCATGAATGAGTGACTAAAAATATCGGCAGCATTTGTTTGGCCTGGGTTGTGTTTGTGATGGGGTATGGTAAAGGATCTGGAAGGGAAGGAAAGCTCCTCATGATGAATAGGACCAATCAGATTGGAAAACATGCTCTGTCTAGGGATACATTAATATTAATATTTCTTTGGCTAAATTCCTCATGTAAGTTAATATACTATTTATTAACATATAAAACCATTAGCAGGGAATTATTGTAACAAAATCATGGGGAAAATCATGGGAATGCAAAACATTATTTGTGCCTTTTTAAGTAACAAACAGAATTACTCAGCCAAGACTACAAATTTGGCTCTTCACCAATAACCCAAGATTAGTTCCGAGCTGAACTGCTTTTAATTGAGCTCTGTTTCAGCCTATGTGGGAGTGTAGGTCAATGCCAGGTCAACAGCGCTGCAATTAAACCTTTTAGTTGAGCAGAATGTTGGAGGGAAAAAGAACTTGCATTAAGGATGTATTGCTTCTATGTGACCCACTCACACTGTACCTCAAAAACACTTCTCTTTGAAGTGTTTACTTGTACTCCTTGATCCTTGCTTTGAAATGAGCTAGAGATGAAGGCAAAAAAAAAAAAAATTAATAGCAAGGAAAAGCTTTATTGTCTCTGATCGATTCGGAGGTTGTGTGTTTGCTGATTGCAATCTGCTCCACAATGTAGGCCAGGTTGTCTGGGCGGCAGGGGAGCGAGACAGGCGTGTGTTTTCACTGTCCTCTCCCTTCCTGGGCTTTGAGGCGTGCAGCCTGGCTCAGTAAACACACCGCACGATGAGCACCCGGAGTTTCTCGCCCGAGTCTTGAGCATTAGTTCAAGCTTTTCTGTCTGGTCTGAATTTGCTTGTTTGGGGGCCTTTTGGTAGTTTTTCAAACCAAACAAACTGTCTGTGCATACGATTTCTTTCCAAAGAGGGACAATTTACAGTTTGTTGTTCAAGCATAAAAAAATACAGTATATATATTGTTAACTTCACGCTTTTAGATTTGGTGTTAAGTTGTGTTGCGACACTTGAATAGCTTGAGAGCTAAAGATTTATGCAGGGCAATGCTGCCTAAAAAGCTGCAGACGGGACACAATTTTTTTTTTCCATAGAAAATCAATATTTTTTATTTATTTTTTTTATTTTTTTATTTCTTTCACCTTGTACTAAGCTCTTGCAAAAGTGAAGATTTCACCAACATGTTTAACGGTTCCTATTAAATTTTCTTTAATATGAAAGGAATAACAGGTAATAAGGCCAGACTGAATTGTTTTAGTCCTCTAATACCAGTGCAATTCACCAATGCATACTATTGTACATTTATTATTGAATGACAATTCATGCTGTTTAATGACTTATAGTTGCATTTAATGTTGTGGAACTTCTGAAAGTTAGTTCCTGTTCTTACTTATGTTATAGAAACACCTGTTCCCTCGGCAGCTTAATTTTTTCCTTGCTTAAAGTATATAAGGCAAGAAATGCAGCTTGGAATATTTACAGATTCCGAAGAGATTAATTGAGCCTTTCAGATTTAAAGTGCTTGTAATGTTTTTTTTTTTAACTCAAATCTCTGGTTGTTTCCTTAATATGGCAAGAAAATTGCAACAGACGCTCACACAGTTTAAAGTTAATTATGTCTAAATTATGGATTTCAATTCCATGGATAATGATCTTTGACAAACAAAACAGCAGTTAAATATGAGGGATTCATTGCCAGGTAAGGGATTCACGCCGGGATTGAAACAAAGCCAGGTCACTCCGTGTTAATTTTTAAGTGCAGTCGGCGGTCACGTAAGTTAGCACGCAATCAAGCGATTAATGAAATAAAGGAAATGAGATCAGTGACCTTCTTTGCATTTATTAAGCCCCAAAGCACAATCTAGTCACAAGACAACATGGTTCTACAATATAGGAATGCAACGTTGAGTTTACAGTTGAGACTGCAGTAATTGAGAGAAATATAAGAGTATTAGCTCAAAATTTCCCAGTGAATAACAATTTGTCCTGAATCCAAGTTTAATCCATAGGAGACTCTGGTGCATGAAACCCGTGTGTGCGTACAACATTGATACATCCCTAATGCTCTCATGAGTACACTCTAGCTTGCATTTAATCATGCTTGGGCTTAAAGCCAAGATACAATCAAAGATTATAGATATGGAATATAGTATGCTATATCCTGTATGCATTAAACCAGTAGTCATGTGGAATAAAATCATGACTTTACTTCAAATTGCTCCAAATCAAAATGGATGTTAAGGATTAGAAACATGGATCGAGGAATTCATGAATGAGTGTCCTGGGTTATGGGTCCTATCACGCCTCATCACTCCACAGCTCTACTTTCACTGAACTCGGTGATAGGTTGCTGATTAATAGCATGTAATGAGAGATTGGGTTTCAAATTAAACAAAGTCAAAAAGTAAATCGTTCTTTTTCTGCCGAAAATGGTCACGGTCAGTTTCTATGTTTCAGCCAGGACAGCAGTTTTGGCCTTTAGTGCTCTTGACATTGCATTTCCAAAAAAAAAAAAAAAAAAGTAATAATACATTTAGCAGCTGAGCAACAGTCTATTTGCACCATTCCTTTCTGATGTACAATTGAATATCTACTTACAAGATTAAGAACTCTGTATTATATTTAATTAACCATTTAAATAATGTATATATGCTATTAGTCATTCATCACGTTATTGGGTTCTGCCATAGCTAAAACTCTTGTCATTTAATAATACTTCTCTTCCATGATTTGAAGTTTTCATTTAGAAAACTACAAGCCACCAAAGCAAACATTAGTGCAGCCACTTAAAATAGTTACTTAGCAAAGGTAACTGCAAATATAGTATGAAATCTGTTCACTCAGTAATTTCCCAACGTTTAGCTGAAATGTAAATATCTCCATCTCCGAATTCATTTGGGAGTGTTTTTGGGTCGTGCTCTGGTCAGAAGCTTACCTGTGCAAATATTAAGGATTTGGATCGAGTCAGGTCATGTCTTGGCTTAAAAGGAAAAAAAGAAAATAAACAGACCGTGTGTGTATTTTCTGTCTGTGCTAATGTTGACGCTCTTCAGCTAAACCTGAACGTGGCACTCCTTGCCATATTTGAGACCGCAGGAATCGAGATGTGCTAAAAAGCCATGTGGGAAGCCTTCGGATCCTACAGGATCATAAACACATTCATTTAAACAGGGGTCAAATAAGGCCTATTTTTTTTTTTAGCTTCTCCATCAGTAATGTAAAACCTGCGCTGCAAAAAAAAATGTGCTGCAGTCCCATGTTTCGGTAACAGTAGGTAATATTTTCTGATTACATATGGCAAGCTACAGTAGTTAGTTAAGTGCATTAATCAGTAATGATGGAGAGAAACTAATTACTGTATGATCATGGGGAGTGCTCAACAAATCTCAGAAACAGGCTATCTAACATTTCAGCTATGAGAAGTAATGCACTCCAATTATTCTGGTTGAGAAAATGTATTCTGGTCCCTATTTTCTTTCCATATTTCTAACATGTGATGAAATTCTGGGTTCTGCTAGCACTATATGACATCTTTGTGCAATTTATTTTGGTTATGTCAGTGTTTCCACAAAGCTGCCTGGTCCTTTGTCTGAAAAATCCATAAATTCATGCATAATTAATTGTAGGAATTGTTATTTTGTGGCAGCATAGTGGCATAGTAGATAGCACCTTCGGGTCGGTGTGCATGGAGTTTGCATGTTCTCCCTGTTCTTGTTTTTTTTCCCACAATTCAAAGACATGCAAACTGGGCTAATTGACATTTCCAAATTGCACATAGTGTCTCAGTAAATGCGTGTGCTTGTCTGTTATACGATGGATTGGCAATATGTCCATGGTATACCCCGCCTTATGCCCATAGTTCCCTAGGATAGACTCCATGCCTCCTGCAACCCTGTACAGGATAAGCTGTATAGAGATCGAGAGAGTTATTTAGTGCACAATGTGGTCTAGTTACAGCATTGAAGTATGCTGCTGTAGTTGCATCATAGATAATGCATCAGTAGAGTTAAAGCACTGAAGTGTGTCACTATACAGTAGTTACTGCATTAAAGTGTGTCTCTATAGTTACTCCATTGAAGCATGTCTCTATGGTTACATCACTGAAGTGTGTCTTTATAGTTACAGCTTTGAAGTATATTACACCACTTTGAAGTATTTACTAAACTTTATCTAGCAAAATTAAATGATTCTTTTTTTTTCTGGTTATTGAACTCATTTGTCTGAGGGGCAGCTACAAATGAAAAAACTAATAACCCAGATGCAAATTTTGCCAACAAAGCTAGTGATTTCTCCTCTCATATTCAAAACCTCAATTCCTACATTTATATCATAATTTATGCATAAAAAATTAAGCAATAATAATTCAAAAGCAAATTGGTTTTCTGTTTCTGTTCTGTTTATTTATAATTGAGCAAATACCATAATAATATTGTTTCATTCAGCTTAAAGGACTCTCAGTTGATTTTGTTGCATTTGTCATAGTAAAAGAAAAAGCCCTCAACCAAGCAGATAAAATACAGTACCTTAAACACACATCAAGCATAAAGCAGTTTTCCCCTTTTGATCAAACTGCTAAAGATCCTTTAATGTCCCTCTAAGAAGCAGTGGTGAAGGCAGGGGAAATCAGGAAGTTCCCGGGAGAGATCTGAAAAGTTCGCCAGTATGAACATGGTCTTTAACAAGACTCAAGATAAAGCAGTGACTGACAGTGATTGACAGTTCAGTGTCTCCGGTCTGTTTGATATAAGAGAGCACCAATAGAGCAGAATTGAAACGGACTCCTCTATCGACGCGCTGCCTGAGGTCTGGTCCGGATTAAATACAGTAGACTGACAGCTGTGGTTTCTTTCTTTGTGCCGGACTATGGCCCCTGGCCCACCTTATACCAGCAATCGAATATTTACCCAGACTCTCTGAACAAAAGACACAGACGGGGTGGCTCATAGCAGGCTCCATAAACGGCACAAAACAAACACACACTCTCAACTATACTACTTGACTTGTGTTTATGTTAGACGAGAACCAGATACAAAAAATCTATTTTAAAAAAATATATTTATATTCTTTATATACCACAGTTATTTATCAGGTATAACAATTATTTATGTATACGGTAAATAAACAACTGATCATTCTTTCTTTCATATCAGTTTTATGGTTACATTTAATTTAGTGACAACCTTCTAGCTGTTATCAAGCACTAAATGCTCCTTCCAAACACATAAATTAAATAAATCACCCTATCAATGATTATACAACACTTTTTAATCTGTTTATGTGGAATTTCTCACACATTAGTCCCTGTTCAGATTATTGCAACATTACTAATAATAATAACAAAAAATAATAATAACAACAGTACTAATAGTATAAATGAAGAATAATGTACCAAGCATAAATCTGAAACTTGCAGCCAGATCTGTCAGAGCTGCTGTTATTGAAAATATAACACATCGTTAGTGGTGTGGTGGTAATTCCATATAAACATTACAAAATTGATATTGAATAATAACTATAATAGTATTCATGCAAATAGTTCTTGGTAGTAGAGTCAATCTTTTGGATGGGTAACCTTAAGCTCAGAAACCAGAAAAAAATACTTTAGCTCAGTTTGTGTATAAAAATGGCAAATAAAGCAAACAATGATATTCAAATAAAATGCACACCATTTTGTTCCAAAGAGCAAATTCAAATAAAATGTGTGTGCGTGTGTGGGTGTGGGTGTGAGTTTGTGTAAAAAAAATATGGGTTTTGCATTTTTTTTTAAAAGGGCTGAATAACAGTGCGGTTAGTACTCATCGACTGAGCAGAGCTCTCATGCTTGGATTGAATGTCAATGAAAGACTGGTGTCAGTGTATCCGCTTTATTTCATAGTATAAGTCTTGGAGGAATGAAAGATCTGTGTTCAGTCGGGTGTAAAGATTAATGGAGTTTGCATGTCTCAGAGTTGGGGGCTTTTAATAGATGCCGTGTGCCATGACAGTTATGAATGAGGATGTGCAAGACCCTATTAGAGTCGCGGTATTCATTATGTTCAATGATAACAGATGCATAAGGCTCATTTAGCATATGAAGAAAAATATTTCCTCTTCTTTTTGACCAGAAATTGTATTAAAGCCAGAGGTTAGACTGTGAAGGAACATATATGAATCAAAGCAGCTTTTTTCAAATATGATTTATAAATGCTGCAAGAACTAGTACAGACCTGTATATAATTGTGCACATGTTATGCACATTATGCACATGTGCTCATGCTATTATTATTTTTTTTAATTCCTTTGACTGCCTCCCAATTAAAGGTTTGGTATATTGAATTTGTATTTTAGATTTGTTTTGCACTCATTGCTTGACAAAGCAATATACAAGGGGAAGTTCAATTCAAAACTTCAAGACTTCAAAAATTTCTTATGAATGAAGGACATAAAACTGATTGACATTTACAGAATACATCAAGAACAATACAGTGATGAGACTCTTAGCAGTAGTAAAACATTTGAATGGTGCAAACATTTTAAAGAAGGCCACACGTCCGTGAGTAACGATCTCAGCAAAGATGGCTCTGAGCCCACTGCAGCCATTCCTGTGAACATTCACAAAAACCTGCTTTTCCAGAAGGAGAGTTGGATAACAAGAGAGCTCTCTGTCTTCGATCGTGAGTGAGGTAAAAGGACATGTTGACATTAAAGACTAGGATGTCTGATCACGGTTCCAGCGTACGGAGAACACATTTTGCCTTGAAAAGTGCATTAAAGTGGCAGGGGATTACATAGTTAATATATAATGAAAGGAGTTTTTACTCTTATAACTGTTTTCTGTTATTCTGCACACTAAAAGTCCCGGTTTGACTTAAACACATGCATTGTATTTTTTAGCCTCATTTGTTTTATTTTTAGTTTCCTTGTCGACTAGTGGCTAGCATTCAGCGCTCTTATGTCTGTGGCCTGGGTTTCATTCATGGTCAGGGAACTGGCTTAATTGCACCCAAAGGAAAAAAGCATTATGAACATTTCAAGGACATGTATAGTTGTAAAATATAAATAAATGATGTCCTGACTTTGTATTTGCAACATTATGATGGGGCTGTTTGGTCAAGATTAACCCAATGTCAGGTAATCAATAAAGACCCAATGTCATTTTTACAAAATAATTCTAACTTTCAAAAACAACCAACATTGTTTCAATGTCCATAATATTGGCAAGAATTGACATTGCCACCACAGCACAAGCACAGGCACAAGGTGGGGTACTGCCGGGGGAAAGTGCCAATCCATCACAGGGTACACACAATGGACAATTTGGGAATGCCAAATTAACCTAATCTGCATGTCTTTGGGCTGTGGGAGGAAACCCAGCGAGCACTGGGTTTTCAGCAAGAATATGAAATCGAACTCTCAACACTGGAGGTATGAGGCCATATTGCTACCCATGAAAAATTCCTGTCGGGAAATATCAAAACCTACAAAATGGATTTCTCAGTAAAGTGAAAGGAAAAGAGATTCTGATTTCTGATTCACTTCCTTGTGATCTGCTATTACAGTTTTCTCCAGTCTGACTCCAGGCTGCAAATAAAACTGAATTAAAACCCAGTTGAAGTTGTCACTGAAGAATGTATTGAGGCCGAAATTTGATTCACATGCTCTCTGTGAGATGCCACAATTGATTAATGACAAAACCATTAAAATAAAGACACTCAGCCTCTAAAACAAAGATTAAGTCAATAGTTCCCCTCTATTTCACACTAAAGCAAATGATATTTACACTATTAATTCTGTTTTTCCTCCTCTGCATGCCAGAAGGTTGAGTTTCTCATGTTTAGGGATTTGGGAAAGTTCTTGGTGAATGAATCAGTGGGATGAATGATATGTACACTATTACACCACTCACCACTCAGATGTTGTCTTTGCTCTCTCTGTCTCTCCTTCCGTTAGCATGAAGATGAAATAATAAATCATTGTAGTAATTCACAGTGTTTGAATTTTGATTGCACATCTGGTCTTCTCAGCCTACATAATCACTATTAAAAACATTTAAGATGGTATGTGGTACAGCTCAAATAAAATGTAAACTTGAGCATTTTTACTTGTCAGTATACCTGATTTATGGGCATTTATTTGCTTATCCGGAGACATCCGGAAAGTAGAGAAAGAGTATTGAGCACTGGTCGACTAGACTTAAAAATAAATGGTTTTGTGTCAACTGAGGCTTTCTTGTTGCTCACATCTGGTTATTCACAGATTTGCTGTTCCTCAAAGCTCAAGGAAAACATGCATCAAGGGTCCACTGGCACTCGGGTGATGGAACGAATTTCCCCTGGCTGTCGGGAGCATCTGCGTCACTGGCCATCTTCAAACAAAAAACTGAAAACCTAGTTTTCACGAACAACTTGCCTGATATTAATTTTAAAAATAAAAATATATATACTATATATAGTATTTTCATTATTAAACTAGAAACTCTCCTTTATCAGGGTTGAAGCATGATACTGCTCTTGCACCCTGATCTACAGTATTTTTACTGAGCGTACGCTTCAGCTGGAGATTGAAGAAAGGTATTTCTGTAAGCTCTGATTAAAGTCATCCTACCAATAATTCTAAATGAATATACACTACCGTTCAAAAGTTTGGGGTCACTTTCTAACTCCATGATGGTTCCTGATTTTTATTTCTTTCTA
>JAQQZT010000037.1:27899903-27916734 GCA_030068275.1 Clarias platycephalus | reverse complement strand
CAACCATTAATAGAGCATGGAAGTATAAAAAAATGACACCCTTTTCAATATTCCCTTGTCATCCACAACCATACCACGTCTCAAGAGCTTTCTGCTCATCTTAAGTTCCTTGCGTGTGAAAGTAGTGGGCCCCAGGGCAGTAGGGACTAGACTCGAGCCTCTTTTCTCCTCCTGACAACAGCAGCACCCCTGCACCTCACTCATCCGCATGGGCCCTGTTTATTATGGCCTGAGAATGGCAGAAAGCAGGAGCCCCAGGCTCTGAGCTTGTAGCCTGGCCTCACATTCATATGCATCAGCACGGCGCAGGTTTGGTTCAAAAAGAAATGGTTTAATGCCGACCGTGGCACATTTTTCACCTGACAAAGAAAAACTATAGCATCTGCAGGGGGGGGGATCAGAAAGGCTTTGGCAAGCATCTGCAATTGTTCACAATCAGCACTATGCTAAATGCATTTGTAAAATTCAGATGGGTAAAGTTAGAGCGATGCTCGGAATGCCTAGCAGACTAGCAGTCATCACGTACCCGATGATTTATTTCGCTTCTGCTTGTTAGATTTCTTAAATAAATATTGTATGTGATTAGTTGACAACAATTCATTGGGAAAGAATTCCAAACATTTCAGTCTTGTAGAAGCCTCTCCAGTCAGCTTATTGTAATGCCAGCTTAAAAAGCATATGTTTAAACAGGAAAATCAATCAGTAGTGGCAGGCTATTATTGGATGTGATGGGCAAGAGTAATGACTCTCATTTGTTTAGCTTCCTCTGCTTAAATATCGCATGCTGGAAAAACTGGTATTTCTCTGTTCTCGAGCCTTTCTTCTACATACCATGCTTTCAGCCCTTATTTGTATAGCCTAAACACATCGAAAGTCTATACGCAGCTAATGCCAGGGTGCAATCTGAACGACGCCAGCAGACTTGTGAAAATAAGCAAGACAGTAAGAATCCTCTCTGCACACATTAGTATAATTCTGGTGGCCAGACCATGAGGATGTAGCACTCGTGTCAAAATAATCTTCCTTTTTTTTAAACCACATTCACGCTCCTGAGAAAGCAAACCAAGTTCCTTGACACTGCCCATCTTTGACATCATTTAAAAAAAAATGTTCTTTAAATGTACAGTACATGTAGTATACATTTACCTTTTTTTTTTTCAAAAACTAACTGTGGTACTAAAATAATTTAAAAGGGACATTATATCAACATTTTTATGTGAAGTGTACATATGAAAGATACAGAAAAGCCTACCCTTGAGAACAGAAAAAGAAAGGCACAGTTTAGTGCTAGGAGCTACCCATAATTCTCCTCATGACAAAAATGCATCTCATTTCGACAATAGTGTGGTAATTGTGCTGCCTTTTTTTCATGTATATGTGTCGAATTTCATCGAGCCCTTCAACAATTCTCCCGCTACCATCTATGGTTTCAAGCCTTTGGCCAGACCTGCATTGTATAGCATATAAGCAGACTTTTTTCGTGAAATAAAGGTGAAATGAAAAATGATCTAGCCTCATTACCAAACAATAAGCGTTAGCGAGAGGCTGTCAAATACTGAGGCCAAACACAGAGAGAAGAACAGTGAATGGGCCATTGTCACTCCCACTGAAGGTGCTATGGACTCACAGGGTGACACCCAGTGTGTGATGCTAATGTTATGATGCACCCCTCCCTCTTTGGCCGACTTAAACTCTCTACATGTGACCCAATCCTGCCGAAAGTGCTGGAGTCTGAAATGTCATCCATCTGGCGTCTCTGGATCACTTTCTGCAACATGCAACGCTTGTTTACCCAGGACTGCAATACCTCTGGCCTCGATAGAGCACATATTTTTGATGTTCACTTATATCTAATGATCTAAAGCTACATTACCTCTAAATACGGTTGATAGCACTGCAATAATTAGATCTGCAATCAAAAATCTATTATGAAAAAAGATTTACGGGGATTTTAATATTCAACAACAGAATCATGTTGTAATGTTGGAGCACACAGGCCTCTAATTCTGCTTACAACACCATTGTGAAGGCCCTCAGGGTGGAAGCAGTGCTGCTACTCTTGCTCCACATATCTCCATGGGCGAAATTGTTTTCAGATCCAACTCTCTTAAGGCAGTTTTTACAAGCCATGAAAAACAGATTGTCTGATTTTACTCACAACATACAGGCTTCTTGCTTAGATAACGAGAAGCCAAACAGAGTAGTCAGGCCGAACGTGGAGAAGAAGTTTAATGTTGTTTGGCAGTCTTCCTGTGCGCTCTCGTAGACGGAACTTTAAATGATTGTGGCAACAAAAGTGGAGGCAAAAAAAGCAAAACACTGGGAGTTTCACTTAAAAAAAATTGCACAGTACTTGGTTTAAAGATTGACACATACCATACATGGTTCTCAAAATTGATATTACATGTGTAAGAATAAAATAAAGTCACTATAGTATAATACAATATGTAGTGTAAACATTGAAATAATGAATAATAATAATAATTTAAAATAATGAATTGAATAATTGATCCTGTATACACGCCCATATTTGGCAGACGCTAACAAATATTAATGAGTAGGCAAATGTAACGGTCACGTGACAAGGTGTCAAAACAAACAAGATGTTTCGAAAACCCACACAAGTGAAGACTTTTCCTGGCAGATTCTGTAATGCGTCTTTTTATGCGAGTTGGGTCACGTAATCTCAGTTCCATGGAAGGAAGGTTGGGCCTAATTAGCATACCAAAATTACAGGCTGGACAAAACAAATTGTAAAACTTATTGCCAATGCAATAACGGTATCACTCGTCATTTTTATAATTGTTCTTCTTATTTATTGTGTACTTGTATAGTGTGAATCAGTCAAAGACTATTCAAGTAGAAGCATGTTGATGAGACAAACATTTAAAAAAATAAAAACACCTGAAATAAACATATTCAAAAATATTCATATTACATTTCTTAATGATAAAAGAAGTAATAAAAGATCAGTATCAATTCATAATTATAAATTGTTGTGTGATGTTATTTAAAATTAAATCCTTCTCATGTTGTTTTATGTTATTGGAAAAAGGAATAGTCGTTAGATCAGGCCTTGAACAAACCAAATGCTAATAGTAAAGCTGTTAATACTGGTACATTTATTGTTTCTCACCTTCTTATTGGGGAAAAAACTGTTTTTAAATGCCTAATGATTTTTATTTATAAGCCACATTTGATTCATATGAATAATCGACTATTTATATACCCTGCTTTGATTGCAGCCCTAATAGTAGAAAAGTAGTCAAGTCTCTTTTTTGAAGAAATATATCACATCCAACAATACACAACACACAAAGAAGGATTTTAGGTCAGGCCAATAAAAGTTACTGCTGTCTGTCTTTGATGTGAACTTTTTTTTCTCAGTGGTTTGGGCATACTTTTGTGTCTCCTTGGTGAACCCAGGCCAATGGTCAAGAGATGAGGTCATGACCATGGTAATAAATCACTGTACTCATACGCACAAGTACTTTCTAGCTGTGGTACAAGTCACCTATGACTTCATCTTGGTGAAATTAGCACTACCCTAAACTCATAGAACATGACAGCAGGATTGGTTGCCGCCTAAGAATAAGACACCCCGCATCATTTATGTGGCTGAGTTATTGCTAGATCATTCTGAAGCGGTACACACACAGGCATTGTGTGTGTACCGTGCCCGGCGGTGAGAAAATAAGCAAGGCGCACTCTCATCATCCTAATAAATGAATACATCGTGAAAGGAGGTTCTGTCCTGAAGCTTCACCCTAACACCACCCGCAGCCTTTCACACGCACACACACACACGCCTCATAACACTAACACTCCAAAGATCCATCTTTTCAAAGTAATGGCTGATAGTGACTTTACCCCCAGGACCCAGCAAAAGCCATCTTTGTGGGGGTAATTTAGCATTTTCAGCAGTTGTAAAAAAAAAAAAAAAAAAAAAAAGAAGAAGAAGAAAAAGAAGAAATAAATACAGAGATTGTCAGTTTTATTTTATGCCACATACAAAGCCCCGGAAGCCTTGTGTGCTAAATGACAGACTGCTTGTGTTGTTATATTAAGGCTAGTGCTAATCTTTGAATCTACAAGTGCTTTTGCAATTTCTTCGTATTATTTAATCCATAGATTTCTGTAATATTTAATTTTACCCAAAATAATGATTACATCATGAAGCGCTAGGTAAGACATGCTCACCATGACAGTTTAAGTAATATGTATTGTTTGCATATATGAAAAAAAAATTTTTACGAATAAATGTATATATTTCAAAAGATTTAGATTTTAACTTGTTGAAAAAATAATATTAGTGGTTTGGAATGTTATGTTTACATGCAGCAGATACAAGAGGTGAATAAACCACTTTAATTCTTTATTGGGCCTATTTGACAACCCTGAGGCTATTCTAGTTGGCTGAAAAGGAAATACTCCTAATCCGTTTACATTTAAGCACTACTCTTTTAATTCATGCACTGTGTTGTAGGAAAACTATACAGTACGCTACAGGTTTTTGCAGGTTGCAACAAGTTTAAAAATAAAAGAAGATGCTTTGTTCTGTTTTTAATATCTGCATGTGTATGTATTTCTCTGTATTTCGCTTTAAGTTGAACTGAAGGGGATTGCCAGGTGGTTATTTCCTATACATATGAGTAAAGGATAAAAAATGGAATGTTACACCAAGTTATACAGTACGTATGTTTATGGATAAACTAAGACCTCGTTCTCATTTGGGGAGTTTCCAATTGGGAGGTGACGGTAATCATGCCTGACACAGACAGTGTAATTTGCCGTGCACTTGGAGCCACAGTGATGAGGAGGGAGAAAGAGGGTCTCTTTGAAAAGCACTACTGACTCCAGGAACACCTGGATCCTTTTCATAACTACAAAGCAGGAAGACAGAAAAAAGAAGCCCTGGTACTGATTAACCAGCCACTCCTCCTTCAGGCTGCCACCGAAGGCGAACGTACAAAGAGCAAAAGGCGCGTACAGACGCACACAAAGAGACATATGCATGCAGGCATATGAATTATCTTCACTAGATCAGTAAAGATGTCGGCTCTCCTTCAGGCCCACCATATGGATTCATTTTAAACCAAAAAAAGGCTTGTGAATATTGAGCAAACTAACTGTAACTTAACTTCTATGGCCGATACCAGTATTTGGCATTGCAGTTTTATGATACCTACTAAAAGTAACAGTTATTACAAAATGGCAGTAAGGACTCAACTGCAGTGTCTTAAGTGATGTCGAAACAGCTTTTTATTTTCAGCAAGAGCCGCATAACAGTTCCTATTTTATCCTTACCGTCAGTGGTCTGTGCCTGTTTTGGACCATTTAATAGTAATGAATATTCCCATTTTAAGTCGACATGTGGTGTTAAGCACGAACAGGTTGATGACACACACAAATGTGTTGCTGAATTTTGTTTGGAAGTTGTGGGCTTGAAGTTTATAGTACAATGGAGCAGTGAGTAAATGCTGGAGCTGGTTTACACTGCGATCAAAATAAGATTAAAAAAAAAATTACTGCTAAACTGGGAAGCTACAAATGGATTTGCAATAATTTTTTTTTTCCTGTGACAAGATATAAATTAAACTACATCTCTACTCCAAATAATTAATCAATTATTAAACTATATGTAATATGTGATCAAACTAACAGATTTCAATTCAATTATATATTTGTTTATTTTTGTTTATTTATTTGAGTGAATGAAACAAACACATTTGCAATTTTAAGAATTCCTTTTTTATTTCAATAGTACATTTTAACTTCAAAACACTGAAGATACACACTGATGAATATATAAATATTCCTTAGTATTTACAAAGCATACATCTATCTAAAAAAGTATATCTGGTTTCTATAGCTGGATTTATACCATAACGCATCCAAGCAATTCAGTCATTCCTTCTGAGAATTTGGACATGTCCCCTTCTGCTCACCATGCTTTGGCTCTTTTTGTGTCCCTCCTTATTAACTCTGTCTTGGTTCATTGGCTAAACACTTGTGATGCCACGATAGACAGCCTGAAGGTGGTCGTAAGGTACAGATAAACGGAGACGGGGTCAGCCTCGTGGTCAGAAAGGGCCCTGAGGCTTTGTGTGTCCTCTGAGCATCTCTTCTGGAGGAGCAGATTTGGACTGACCCCTATAACCTTATACGCTTGACCAGTCAAAGCCCAAGCTTACTGACTTACCCTTCAACTCGGTACAAGTGCTTCTGTCATTACATCTCTCAAAATAATTTGAATTTACCAAAAAAATGAAAAATAATAATAATAATACGATTCTACGGTATATACAGATGTACAGTATATCCTGAACAAATACAATATTCTATAGTCCCTTACAAAGCATATGCAGTTTCAGGAGATGCAGTTTAAGAGATCTTTCTCTTTGGAACAGTCCCATATGTGTGTCTCAACCCAATATAGAGGGTCAGCAGAGTTTACAGCTAAGTCAGTTAGCAATTTCTTCACAGGAAATTTCCTCACAGAGGGCCCTGGCTCTCAACAGCGGAGTATTCAGTCTCAGAGGCACGAGTCACGTCAATGAGCTTGGCCAGGCCGCTTTTGGTGGAGTACTTAAAGATGAAGGCCTTCATGAGGTCATAGCGGTAGTTGCGATTGATGAAGTTGTACACGACTGGGTTGACGCAGCAGTGTAGCAGCGACAGGCACTGTGTTACATGCAGTGCCACGTACAGCGCATTCTCCAGTGTGCAACTCAGTGGTAGCTCGTTGAGCAGCGCCAGGGTGTCCAGAAGAAGTGTGCCATGGTAGGGCAGCCAGCACACCAAAAAGACCACTATGTAGGTGAAGACAAGGCGTCGGCTTGCACGGCGCTCCTCGTCCGCCGATGAGCTGATCACCCTGGCCAGGAGGGCATAGAAAACGGCAATAACAGGGAAGGGAATGGCAAAACCAAGAACAATGAAGCTCAGTTGGACACCTACAGTCCATTCATGCACCTTCTCATGTGGGTACACTGACTTGCACACGGTTAAATCTGAGTGTGTGGACTTGACCGCCTGGAGAAAGTACGTATCAGGCAGAGCGGCAAATAGTGCCAACACCCATATGGCCACACAGATGACCTGCCTTATCCACTTTCTCTTGCTGTGTCCAGAGGAATCACCGAAACGAGCCACTGTGAGATAGCGGTCGACACTCATGCAAGTAAGAAAGAAGATGCTGCTGAAGAGGTTGACACTGAAGATGAGATGTGTGATCTTACACATGGCATCACCGAACGGCCAGTGGCCATGCTGAAGAAGTGAGCTGATAGATATTGGCAGTGTCGCCACTACACAGAGGTCAGCGATGGCCAGGTTGAGGATGTACAAGTGTGTCTCGTGGCGCTCACGGCTGGAGCGAATGTTCACCCACACCACCAGTGTGTTAGCGGCCAGGCCGATGATGAAGATGAACACATAGAGGACGGAGAGGGAGTAGAGCATGGCAGTTTGGCTGAAGGTACTTTGGCACACCATCGTCTCCACTCGAGAGCCGTTCTCCTCCAGGAAGGAGAAGTTCTGATCTCTCAACATGTCCAGAAAGTCCGTCAGTTCATTCATGTTGACACTCATGGTGATTCTTCTCACCAGGAACTCTTGATCCTGTAATGCAAAACTCCACTTGTGAGTTATGAAGGGCAGGCAAGGAATATACACCAAGTTCCAAAAAATTACTGGGAAGTCAGAAAAATGCACAACAAAGAATGTTTATTTTTAAGAACAGCATGTATAACCTAAAACATGTCACACATGCCGGGTCCCGTGTCGGAGGGCAGCACCTCATGTGGTTTGAAGGAATTTTTTTAGCTTTATACATAACAGGGAGCCATTTCCAGGGAACAGGGAGGGTTACTGAGCTGTTTGTAATCTATCAATAGCAAGGCCGGCCACTCAAAAGGGATCAAAAAGGGGGATTATCAAGGCTGATACTTTCAGCCTAATGCATCTGAAAGCAATCGTCAAATGAAATGCAACCGACAGGAAGAATGCTTAAGATTGGAGATCCCTCTTCTCTAATACCTTTATCAGTATTAACCCTATCACACACAGTCCATTAGGAAAAAACTAAAAGAACTGATAACAGCATAGCTCCACAAATAATACAGGATCAAAACTCATGCATACAGAAGATGCTAACTGGATTATAACTAAGCCTACTATGACAGTTTTATAGCTTAAATCCACTATGTGAATTCCACAGGAGCTTAGATATAAATAAATTCCTTACACCAGAATTGTTGAAAACATATCAGATATCCATACACAATGAGAGCTGTGCACTTAATATTTAGGAGCAATGTGACAAAAAACTGAGTTCTCTACTTCTAAAAAGCGTCAGAATGACAGAGAGAAATGGAAAGAAAAAGGCAAAGAAGCAATATTACTCAGAAAGTGAAATATTGTGTTAGATATGGGAATGTTCAGCAAGAGATCCGCACTGGATTTAGGACAGACAGAGAATGAGGCAAAGCAGAATACTGAAAAATATATTCTATAACACACCTCATTATAAAACCTACTCCACTGTCTTTAACAGTGGTTCATAATGAACAGAATACAACTGAGCAAAGTGTTTTTCAAATCCTATATGACGTGCATTAAGGACAAGAATCTTAAACCTCACCAAGACGGCACCTCAATCTGTGACTTACAAAGAATTTAAAACAAAGTGATAGCTTCCAAACGGACAACTAGTGTATGTGTGTGGCGCACAGCTGAAGCGCCATCGACTGATATAATCTGTTTAAGCTTGTTTAGGCTAATTCCATACCAGCCGGCTGTTTTGAGCAAGAAACTGTGTTAGCACTTAACTTTAATGCCATTAAGAGAAATGTGAGAGGAGATGCAGCTGCTCTTAATGCACAGTGACATGACTACTGATCCCACCGAACCACTGCAGCAGCAGAGCCAGTAGCCTTTATAGATCTCCTCTGTAATTATCGGTGGAGGGAGACAATGTGCGCAATGTCAAGCTCCGACCTGGCTCATCAGGTGCAATAAAACATGGTGGTCTATGAATGCTCCCCCACCCACCTTGTTGTAAATCTGTTGTGTTTACACTTCTCAGATACAGTGGGTGCCCTTACCTGAACCCCCAGCCCTTGAGGCACAAAGAGATCCCTGTGTGGACACAGCAACTCTCGCCTCGATGCCCCTCCCCACCCTTGTCTCTGTCTCTCTCTCTCTCTCTCTGTCTCTCTCTCTCTCTCTCACTCTAAGTCTCTCTCTTTAAGCTCACTGAAACTCTGCATTGTTTCTCTTAAACAAGTTAATGCATTCGGCTCCATATGGGGAAGGAATGGTAAGTGGACCTTAGAGGTACTCAGATTTAGAATGGGAGTGACAGTGTTAAGATGCCGGATGAAAATGAAAGAAAAACAGAACCGTGAAAGGAACAGCACCAGAGCAAATGTAACATATTTTAAAATAAGTTTGCACTGCATATAATTTTGCCTAAAGTTTTATATATAAAATTAAAAAAAACGGAAATGAGAGGTGTTGGCGGTTAAAAATGCTTACAAAAGTAAATGTATATTGTTATCACTGCATGATGTCACAGTTAATGAAAAATCACAGCATCCCAACATTGCACAGCAGAAAAGATGTACAGAAAAGCAGAGGAGGTTAAGTTAGTACACATCTAAGGACATTATACAACCCCAAAAAATACATTTTAAAATCTTGATTTTAAAAAGTCTATTGTACCTTTAACCTGAATGTGTACAGATTACTAGAGTTTGTGTAAACAAGTGACTAGAGCTTGCAAAATGTGTAAACAGGATACTAAAGTTTGATAAATGAGTAAACAAGTTACTAAAGTTCACAAAATGTGTAAACACTTCACTAAAGCTCACTAATGCATTATTCCTAATAAAGTGGAATCACTAGGCTACAGGGCACATTGTCCCACAAAACAGGGTAATCCGAATTGGGTAGAATAGTAATCCGTTTCGGATTGTGACGGGTTTAAAAATGTAAAAAAAAAATGTAAAAAAAAAAACATCGTCCCCACATACACGCCCTGGGACCGAATCTGCGCGTGCAGAGTTTAATCAGCCAAAATTTCGAAATTTCGACTTAGAAGCGAGCACGAGCGTTTAAAGTCGCACTGAAGTGACCAAATAAACAGAAAAGCAGAGCTCAATCCTTACGTTATTGGTATCGATCTCGGGGATTCCGCAGATCCGCTCGTGTCGTAATCCTGCAGAGTCACAGGTCTGGCTGAAGCACAGAAGGCACTGAGAGTAAGAGAGAGAGAGAGAGAGAGAGGGGGATAGACTCGCGTACTGGTGCGCGTTAATATACGCGGAGGAGAGCAGGAACGCCGCCCACACGCACGACCGAGGAACTGAACTGGAGAAACTGGAGTTTCTGTTCAACTAAACAATAATGAGAACGGACGTGCGACACGTCGGATTTCCCTACACACCAATATAAACACTTCATACAGTTCAAAGAGCGCTGCGACATCACGGAAAAGAAGTGCATAAAGAGCTTTCAGGTGCAATCACCACGAATTGAATTTCCATTAAATATCAAAAATAAAAAAGCCAGCACCTGGATCTCTCTTAGATCCATAAAACGTTTCTAGCCTACTTTTCATTTATACAGGATGAAAAGGGCAATTCTTTGAACATTATGTTTTTTTTTTCAGTGTGTGTTTCATGATACATGAATGATGTATGAGCTCGAATAAAGTTTTTGTGATTTAAAAGTTGGTACATTAGCTATCTGGGGTATATATCTACATTTACTATTTCATTTTATTGGTTATGACCCAAAAAAGTAACCACTAAAATAGAATGTAATAGTTTGTTTTCACCATTCTTGTTCACTGTATATTTTTTATAGATTGTTTTTATTTATTGATTGGTTGCTTGCTTGATTGATTATTATCATTATTATTGTTGTTGTTGTTTGGAAAATATGATTATTTTCATTCAGATTTTTTATCTCCCTTCACAATTCTTGTCTTTGCAGAACTCTGCACACTAAAACCCAGTGCTAAATATTTGTATTAATCATGCATTAATCATGCATACTCATTAATTCATTTTCTATACTACTTATCCTGAACAGGGTTGCAGGAAGACTAGAGCCTATCTCAGGAGACTTCGGGCACAAGGAAAGGTAAACCATGCACAGGGTTCCAATGCATTGCATGGCGCACACACACGCACTCACTTACACTACAGGCAATTTGGGAACACTAACTAGACTACTCTGCATGTCTTTGTACTGTGGAATGGAACCAGGGTACTCAGACAAAAGCCACCATACAGAGGGAGAACATGCAAACTGCATGCATACAGACCCAAGGCAGGAATCGAATTCTTGACCATAGAGGTGTGAGGCCACCTTGCTATCCACTATGCCATTATATTTTTATGTTTACAGTTTGTTTTGAGTTCACTATATTAATTTACTATAACCTATAATGTAGTGGTTTATGTTTTATAATTTATTACAATAACTAACTTTCAACTTTTAGCGATCTTGTTAATACTTCATCTGTATTACAGTTCAATACTCTCCATCATTTTGCTCAGAAAATCCCCAGTGATTAATAAACTTAAAACCAGTGTTTACATAACTACTAATCCATTTAATCAATGCGAAGTGTTTGTTTTTATACAGCTAGTTTGATATAAAAGATTATGCTGTTAATTTAACACTGCATTTTGCTGTAAGAAAAATCTTTAATCCACTCTATGCTCCATTAATAACGGTGAGAGATTTTTCTCAGTCTTTGTAGTTTTTCCTGTTGTGAGTTTAATTTAGCATATATCCTCTTGCCAGTGGCTTATTCTCTTCTAGACAAGAGGCTTAATATAGGCACAAGAGCAGTTCACCTGTTGCTGTTGAACAAGGCGTGTTCAGCTGGCCCCAAGTCTATTGATTTAAGGTTGCATGCTGACTCGAGGCCACTGCATATTGTGGTGCAAACACAGAAATGGCGAGTTCTATATGGCTAACTAAAATCAATTGAGTGAATTTCAGTTGGGGAAGCAGCAAACTGTGAAGTTAAAGTTATTTTAACAAATAAAGTTATTTTATACTTTTTTTAGGTTTAACCTAGACACAACACCAAATCTGTTTCAGATTCCACAACCTATTACACACGCTTGAATTATTCCTTTGAGATCATGCTCTATAGAAAATCAGGTCCAAAAATTGGGCTTTAACCAAAAAGTTTTTCATTCAGCAATCAGCACAGATCCAAATGCATTCAGTCAGTGCCAGCATTTTCTTTAATGAGGAAGGAGGTGGATCAATAGGCCTTGAGTGCGTAAATAAATGAACAGCATTAAGAAACACCTGACCAAACAATACACACATATTTCCTGTTCATTTGGAGCAAATTGCAGCCGAACAGGGGAAATGCACATGTGGACGGATTCAGGACCTGCTACAGGGAATTTCCAGTTTAACAGTTCCCACAGATTATTTAATAAAAACAGATGACATTAAATAGGTTGAACAACAACAATAATAAGCCATTTCTCTAAAAATCATGAGGATGCAAACTTTTGACTAAAGAAGTGAGCAGGCCGGTGAACACATGTTTGAAGCACATTTGTTTTCTGTTAGGGGTCCTTTATGGTCAAAAATGTCAAAATGAAATATTGTTATGGAGGAAAATAATTCCCCCCCATTATTAAGCTATTTATCAGGCCCCATTTAGGTAGACATTCCTGACTTTGGTGAAATTTCTGAGATGTCTGCTGTCCCCACGACCTATATTATGGAATTATCCAAGTATGTGGATTATCCAAATGTGTCTATATTATTATTATTATTATTGTTGTTACTCTGACTTTGATTCTCTTAGTTTAAACTGATGTGCACAGAGGATACCAGGCTATTAAATTTGCTTTCTAAATGACGAAATAAATGGCATTGTGGTAAAGGATGACAGATCATGTACCTCTTATAAAAGTGTATAATCCGTATAAATAAATAAATAGTTACATTGCAATGCAGGGGGGCCCAGGAAAAAGTTGAATTCTGACAAACAATACTAAATGAGTTTCAGCCAGGCTTCCCTTATGTGAATGAACCCACATGCCTTAACTTATGATCATGTGATTATATGAGAAATGTGTGAAGGTAGGGAACTTTCGAAACTGCAGTACATTTCATGCCCTGAAATTGTACATACAGTACGAACTTAAGTAAACACATTACATTATGTGAACAATATGTGTCCACGTGCAAAAAGGAGCATGTGCAAATGTTCTGTGAAGTTGCACTACACCTGCTACCGTGTATGAAAGTACATGCAGAGTGCTAGAACTGCAAATGGACAAATAAGTTACAAATTGAGCTTGATAATCAGAAAAACAAACCATTGTGGGGGGGGGGGGATGTGAAATACTGTTTCTTTTGCGTTGGCTTGAGAACCTCGTAGTTCATTTAAATACAAAGAGCAAACGACCTGCGCAGGTTTACAGCGTGCTGACAGAAGTATTACCGCTTTAACTCCACTTCGCGTTTTCGCTTTTTTATCCGTCGATAAGATAAGATGATCCGAAAATATCTTTGATCCGATAGCATCTTTGATTAAGGCGCCTTTTCGGTACATAATTTAATGAGTACTGTGTTCTGTGTTCTATCAGCTCTGTGTAGCTGAGCGCATTCTGTGCTAAGCGCGTCTCCAGCTGCGCACGCGGTTACAGTCAACAGACTTTGATCTCGTCGCCATGGTAGCGGCGCGAGGCGTCGAGCAAACTACCCGGAGCGCGAGGAAGGAGAAAGTCAGCTGTTTGATTAATCATGGCGGATGCTTTAATATAAGTTCTTACTTTAATTAAATCTGACATGAACATGAGTCTTTTTCTGTTTCCTGTTTCGCTGTTCAGTGGATTTGGAAACAACTAACGCACGCGTGATTACTTGCTCAGGCTCTGTCAGTGAAGCGCACTGACTTGTGGAAAAGTGAACTGATCACACTGGAGGATGTCACAAAGGTATGACGGTTCCTTCCTGACCTATCTAATGCATATCATACCAAATTCATGCATTGCTTTGACAAACAGTATAAATCAGTGCATGTCAGTGTTAATGCATAAAACTTTGTGGAGTGTTAAAAGAACATGATTGTTTTAACCTGTATAATGCTGATAAAGTGCTTAAAATCCCTGCATGCAATATAACCAATACCCTGTAAGTATAGCTTAAATAAAGGGCATTTTTACACCAACCTCGTGTGTAAATAAAACGTGCATGGAAACTACTGTGCACTTTGCAACCTTGAGAAAGAATAAGATGTGTATGTGTGTGGGTGTTGGTGTGTGTGGGTGGGGGTGTAGTTAACATTGTATTCCAGTTCCTATAGCAAATAACAAATTATGTCTCCAACGCCTTTCCCACAGTATAGTGGGTTAAGTATGGTCAGCTAAGTCCTTTGGCTGAACCACGTATCAACACACACATTAAGACACCTGTGAAAATGTAGGGTCCTTGAATGGCACCTCACAGATCGCTTTATCAGAAAAGTTATATCTCGTCTCCCTGGCACTGTTGATAGCATATTATCTCTCACTGCTGCTGTAGACTGTAGACTGCTTCGTCCAGCTGTTTTGTTGCCAGCAAAGACAGAGAGGGAGATTCCCTCCCAGTTTTATTGTAAATGTTGCTTCAGAAGCATCCTCACAACCTCCAGCTACAGCTGCCTCCCAGCCCCCCACACACACACACTCCCACTCAGTGATGTGTCTCCTTTGACTTGGTCACTCCTACAACCAATGGCGCTTGACAGTGGTTTTGCCCACACTGTATGGCCCGATCAGAATATGAAAAGAAGCTAGTTTCACCCTTGTTCTGAACCCTTTGAGAGATGCACAAAAG
The DNA here is from genome assembly GCA_030068275.1 of Clarias platycephalus. Taxonomy (NCBI): domain Eukaryota; kingdom Metazoa; phylum Chordata; class Actinopteri; order Siluriformes; family Clariidae; genus Clarias; species Clarias platycephalus. The sequence goes on along the minus strand of JAQQZT010000037.1, from coordinate 27,901,863 downwards.
GGACTCCCACACACAGGAGGGTTGAAAGAGGGCAAAGAGGCCATCTATTAGAGCAGTGTGTATTCTATTTAAAAGATTGAAATGAAAGACATGCAAAACAAGGGTTTATTTAATACATAGCCCAATAGCACGATTTAATTATTAGCTCACACTCTTATTAGCTAGCATGTCATGTGTTATTCTCTTAGGTAATCAGGATTGAATTTGGGGGAAAATACATCCTGAGGGTACTAACACTACAATTGAACCATCAATAAGCTCCCACAGAGCAGGTGATTTAGAGAGGTGTTGTTAGAGACTTTAATAGGTAATAAAATCTAACCTGCTTCTGTTTAAAGGGCTGTAATTGTCTTGTGCAAGGTGTAGAAAAAAAACGAGAGGAGCCAGGAAGGTTTCACATTCCCAGGGTCACTCCTGAGAATATGTTTTCAGTTTAATCTCACAGTTACAGCGAGTGTATTATAAATTGGTTTATTATTAGTCCTAAATACAGTACCTGAATATACTGACAACTCATTTCAAATAGAAAAAACAGAGTTTAGGTGTTGGTTGTTGCATGTGTATTTGCCCATGGACTTTTTAAAATCATGATGACTATACAAGAGCCTTTATGGTTTGTTCTACCAACCTCATTATTTGTGGCAATAAAGAATTGAAAAATGATATCTGACTGTTTTATTGTAAACTGAGAGGGAACTTTTAATTAAAGAGAAAAGCTGAAATTGCAGATTTATCAGATTGATGTGGATTAGCATTTCAAAGCCTTTTATTGCCCTTTTGTGCTCAGCTCTTATGGCAGAATGTGGGCTGATGCCCAGGGGGCCTTGCAGGATCTCCTGCAAGATGAAATGCCCCCGTTGCTGCCTCGTCCTCAGAAGGATCGCTTTCAGATCTTCCAGACTCTGGTCACTTTCTACCTGCGCTACCTCCAGATCTTCCGGGGATTGGAGGCAGCCTATGACCAGCTTGTTCATCCCCAGAAGAGACATGTGGTGCGCCACGTCCTGGAAGGAGTCATGGGGAGATTGTTAGAGCTGAAGAATGAGATGGTGGAGCTAGAGTACTCTGAGTTTCATTACTTTGACGACGTGCTACAGGACCTAAAGATGACACCTGTGAGTGCATGTGTACACTATATCATGCAGAAACTTGAACAGTGTAAAGGATATTTGCACCTTTTGTAACACCACTTTCCCTGTTCAGAAAGTGTTAATAATGAGTTAGAGTTCCAATTAGTCCATGCGCTAATTTGCATATGAATTGAGCAGGATTTCTCTATTTGCTTCACACATTAAATGAGTTTCACTGTAGAAAGAACAACTCCTGAATGAACAGTGTCCAGTGTAAATCTTAACGCTATTCAAATTTAAATTGTAAATCTCAAAACTATTCAACAATATTATAGCTTCCGGAAAAAACCCTACACTAGACTGTAGTACTGTGAGTGTGTGTTTTTAGTTCTTATTTGAATGATTATAGTGTAAGCCATGAAAGATTAAGACATGAGTCATATTCGAAATCAATTTAAACACCACTTATTAATACTTTTACTTTTAGCTTTATCTAAAAAAATCCCTCTGTCATAGAAAACTACTGCTTAACAAATCCAATCCCTTTTAAACGGGTTTTAATTTAGCAGAAAGGTAAGTGGGGTCGCATGACCCACACCAGCAATTCTTTGCAGATTTCCACCGACTGGGCCGGTTCCCATGTAGAGCTTTGATCTAAATTAAATCTTTTGTGCTTTTCACAGGAGGACTTGGAGATTCCCATCCCACGGTATTTTGTGAGGGAAAGGATGAAAGCACTGAAAGAAAGGGAGAAAATGCTGGCTCATATTCTGGCTGAAAAGGAAGACATAGAACAGGAACCTGTGCGTATTAAACACTTTATTAAACCTTTTAATCTTTCAGGTTAAAATATTTGTAATAAAAGTGGTATGATTCATTAATAAAATGAT